>LTAE01002178.1:0-11935 GCA_001647135.1 Pontederia paniculata | reverse complement strand
CTTTTTTCTTCTTTTGTTAAATAATATTAAATGATAATCTTTTAACTATTATATTTTATTTATTTTAATGATAATATTTTAGTAATTTATGTTTGATATTAAAATAAATTTTATATATTATTTTGTTATATTATACATGAGAATAATTTTATATTATTTATTTTTTGTCAAAAATTATTTTGTTACTTTATATTTAATTTATATTACAAATTATTTATCCATATATTTTTCACTATTTTTTATGAAACTATTATTATTATATTATTAATTCATGAGATTAATTTTATATTATTTAGTGATTACTTTTTAAATAGTTTTAATTGATATTTTTTAACATTTTTTTATGAACGTGAGGTTAACTGTATATTTTTATTAATTATTTTTAATTAGTATTTTTAACAATTTTTTTATGAAAACATTAATTAATGAGATTAATTTTATATTATTTATTATTTTTAATCAAACTTTTTTATAAATAATTTTATGAAAATATTTATTCGTATTTTCATATTACTTACCGTAATTTTCAAAATTAATTAAGTTTAATTTTTATTAAAAATATATTTTATATTATCGGTTCTCACTTTTTATCCAAACACTCATCAGAACCTAGATATAATCATTACATTTTAGTTCATCCAAACACTATTAGAACTAATATATCAAATCAAACTATTCACTAGAATCCGAAGAACCCCCTTGCCAAACAGGGCCTAAAGATATGTGGGGATGAGGATAGAGACTAGGGATTTAGTATTCTCGCCCTAGGGAGGGGTGAGGGTGTGACCTGGGGCAAAAAATATATCTCTCCTCCCAAACATGTTCAACTGTCGAAAGAGGGTAGGGCAGAACTGAGAGTGTGGATTAAGGAGAAGTGATGAATATTTTTTTTTATTTTTATAAGAAAAAAGTCTATGTTGGACTTACAATACTATAGATATAATTTGAGGGAAGCTCCGAAAACTATGGTGATGAAAAAAAAAAGTTGGATAGAGCAGCTCAAGGAAAACTGACGAAATCCAAGCCGTTCAATCTTCATCACGACCCCCCTTGTTGAATCACATTCGTTGGATCAAGATCCAACCGACGCAAATGAGCGGAACAGTGTAGCTAAAAGAGGCCGCGACACATTTCTATTTTCCTAATATTTTGTTTTTTAGGTTATAATTGTGGACCATTGGATCTTCATCGGAGGCGGACACGCCACTTCTTTTGATCGGACGTGCACAAGGACATAAAAAAGAAGCCCTAAACCCTCCTCCTTTCTCTCTCTCATCCGCCAGGCCGCCACTGCGCGGCTGTTCGTCTGCTCGCCGCCTACCTTCGCACTGCGCCGCGGTCCCTTCGCCGTTCCGCCGTCGCTATCCGAAGGGGCATCCGGCGGCAGCCATTATCCACCCTCTTCTCTTCTATCGAGGTATCTCTCTTGCATCTCTTTTAATCGCGACCTCTCTGTATCTTGATTTGTGATGTTGATCCGGCGTTCTTCTGGCTTCCGTTCATTTGCGTAAAAGAGGTTTCTTTATCACTAAGAACGTTGCTACATAGCAAAAACATGATTGGCAATTGTTTATAATATATATATATACGTCGATGCTATCACGATGGTCTGATAATTACTTTGAACCTTGGGTTTTTCTGATTAATTCATAGAGGTATCTGTCTGCTTATGTACCTCTTGGACTACAAAAAAGTTGTTTCCTTTTTTCTTTTAGTTTGATCTTTGTGATTGTGCTTTTGGTTTTCAATAGCCTTTGGTGTATTTTCTTCTCTATATGATAGTCGATACAGGTTTATGCTTATTCATGTAGGCTATGCTTCAAGTTTCTGTTACTATAATTTATGAGTTTCACCTGTGCTTGATGTTTTCAAATTTCTTCTGCTCGCAAATTACCAAATGGGCTGCATTTTATTTGCATCAATCCGTGATTAGAGTTTTGTTTCAAAGTACTTATCGGCAATGCCTGAATGTTGGATAGCATGGTATCATTTTACTAAAAGTCCAACTGACTATTTTAGATTGAAGGAGCGGACTAAGGATATTTCATCCTGTATATAGATAGTTCATCGAGGAAATATTAGATTTTTGTACTGTATGCTTTGATGCATATATTGCAATAACTTTGCCTTATGTATTTTTGCATTGGTTTGACATGTTTGCTTTCTGTATTGTTATTAGATTTCACAATAGTTACGAAGACCTTGTTCCTCATTGCATCTTATTTTAATTCGTTTTCTAGGAAAACTTTGTTTGACTTTGATATTCAGAAAAGATGGTGCAGTACAACTTTAAGAAGATTACAGTTGTCCCTTCTGGTAAGGACTTCATTGATATCATCCTCTCACGTACCCAGAGGCAGACCCCAACTGTGGTCCACAAGGGATATGCCATCTCCCGCCTTCGCCAATTCTACATGCGTAAGGTGAAATACACCCAGCAGAACTTCCATGAGAAGCTGTCCACTATCATAGATGAGTTCCCTCGGCTAGATGATATTCATCCTTTCTATGGAGACCTCCTACATGTTCTGTACAATAAAGATCACTACAAGCTTGCTCTTGGTCAGATTAATACTGCTCGGAACATCATATCCAAGATTTCAAAGGACTATGTAAGGTTGCTGAAGTATGGTGACTCTTTATATCGGTGCAAATGCTTGAAGGTTGCTGCTCTTGGCCGTATGTGCACTGTAATCAAACGGGTTGGTCCTAGTTTGGCTTATTTGGAACAAATCAGACAACACATGGCTAGACTTCCTTCGATTGACCCCAATACTCGAACAATCTTGATTTGTGGTTATCCAAATGTGGGAAAGAGCTCTTTCATTAACAAGATCACTAGAGCGGATGTTGATGTCCAGCCTTACGCCTTTACTACCAAATCACTCTTTGTTGGACACACAGACTATAAGTACCTAAGATATCAAGTTATTGATACGCCTGGAATTCTGGACCGTCCATTTGAGGATAGGAACATCATAGAAATGTGCAGCATCACTGCCTTGGCACACTTAAGGGCTGCTGTTTTGTTTTTCTTGGATATCTCTGGTTCCTGTGGTTACAGCATAGCCCAGCAGGCTGCGCTATTCCACAGCATTAAATCACTGTTCATGAACAAGCCACTTACCATTGTTTGCAACAAGATTGATCTCCAGCCATTTGAGAATCTGTCTGAAGAAGACAAGAAATTGGTGATGGAGATGAAGACTGAAGCTGTAAAAACTGTAGTAGCTCAAGGTGGAGAGGCTAATGAGGAAGGAGTCCTGTTAACTATGAGTACATTAACAGATGATGGTGTGATAGCAGTTAAAAATGCTGCTTGCGAAAGGCTTTTGGATCAGAGGGTAGAGATAAAGATGAAGTCAAAGAAGATTAATGATTGTCTGAACAGGTTTCATGTTGCCATGCCAAAGCCTCGTGACACAAAAGAGAGACCACCATGTATTCCACCAGCTGTACTCGAAGCAAGAGCTAAAGCTAATGTAGAAAAGGAAAAGAAAAAACTTGAGAAAGATCTTGAAGAGGAGAATGGTGGAGCTGGTGTTTATTCTGCAAGTCTGAAGAAGCACTATATATTGGCTAATGATGAGTGGAAGGAAGATGTAATACCAGAGATTTTGGATGGGCATAATGTGTACGACTTTGTTGATCCAGATATTCTACATCGGTTGGAAGAGTTAGAAAGAGAAGAGGGTATGCGCCTTGAAGCAGAGGATGGGGAAGAAGATTTTGAGATGGATGGCCATGAACTGACTCCTGAGGAACAAGAAGCTTTGGCTAAGATAAGAAGCAAAAAGAGTTCGCTTATCAAGGAGCATAGGATTAAGAAGAGCACCGCTGAAAGTCGTCCCATTGTACCCAGGAAGTTTGATAAAGATAGGACATTCACTACAGAGAGGATGGGAAGACAACTTTCTGCTTTGGGGTTGGATCCCAATGCTGCCATTGACCGTGCTCGCAGCAAGTCTGTAATGAGAGGCCGCAAGAGGGAAAGGTCTAGAGGCAAGGAAGGTGAAGATGAAGAAGGTATGGAGATTGATGATGAAAACTCTAATAAGAAGCTCCGTTTGAGATCACGATCTAGGTCAATGTCAAGATCAAGATCACAATCGCGCCCACCTGGTGAAGTTGTTCCAGGAGAAGGGTTCAAGGATTCAGCCCAGAAAATCAAGGCAATTAACAAGGGAAAGAAATCTCAGATGGCGAGGAATAAGGCTGCTCGAAAGGGAGAAGCAGATAGGGTTATTCCTAACTTGAAACCAAAGCATCTATTCTCTGGGAAGCGTTCATCTGGAAAGACAACCAGACGTTAGAGGTATGAAATTGTCAAAATAATTACTGTCTTCTCCTAGGTTCAGTTCTTTGGCACAGCATTTTGGTTTGCATTTCAGGACAGGGACTTAAAGTCAAAAAATGTTAGATAATTTACATCTATGCATGCTGTCAGTGGTATCTATATATGTTTGCTTGACCCATTTATGTTGTTTCTACTTTCTAGGTGGTCACAGAGTTTAAGAAAGGTGACAACACAGAGTTTAACTGCCATTACTCTGAAATGCTCTTGGCGTGATGAAGCATCCTGCAACAAAATATAACTCTACACAGTTTCTGGAGTTTGCAGTGCAGATACTTTTTCCCCCTCAAGATTCACTTTAATGTTTTACTTAGTTTCATTTTGTAAGAGCTTTGTGTCGAGTGACATTTTTGCTTATTGGAGATTGTGATAATAGTTTTGCTATGGATGATAAGTTTTCTTTTTTTTTGACAGAACCGTTGAAGGAATGACAACTTTATTATTATTTGAGTCCTTTAATTTCTTTGGCTGTATTATTTTTGTTTGATGGCTGCCTCAGTTTGCCAATGATTAGGCTGCTATTGATTGATGTTTGTGAGGTCTTATTTCATAAATTATCGCGGACTGTTTTTCGGTAGTACCCATTATTTAAGAATGGTGATGTATGATAAACCACACTTTTCAAAGTATTTGATTAGTATGATTGAAATATTTTTTAGGCTCTTTTTGGGTACTCCTTAGGATCCTCGGTGTGACACCAGGGTTACTAGGTTACTAGCACTTGATTAATCTGAAGTCTTAGCATTTGACTAATTCGGAGTCGAGGCAAAGAGCACACTAAATTTTTTAGGCTCGAACATCCGTGGTCAATTAGTGTCATCTCTGTTCAAGTTTAATCCGTTGAATAATGTAGGATAATAATTCATGGCTTCTTGGTAGTAGACCATATTGTTATCGTATTATGAATATCTAGCAACATGTTTGCTTCGTACTTTAGATATATCAGATGAAAAATTAAGATGCCTAACTAAAATCCTTCATCATCAATACATTCATTGTTCAACTTCTCTGACAAATTGTTAACTCAATCAGGAGAGAGAACTGAGGGAAAAAAGAACATGGAATCTCCCTTCCCTTTGATCATGATACATTACAATGCACCCACAACATCACTCGTTAAACTAACAATAGTTAAGACGAAATATGTCATTTTGCACAAAGAAGCTGCCCTGCTCTGTTGGAATCAATTGAAACATCTGCAATGTCGAAAACAAATCACCTTTTAGTCGATTAATAGTTCTAACTGCTGCAAAAAGAAACAAAAGAAGACACTCCTGTAATGATTAAAAAAAAGTTTCTTTGAGGTAACTCTTGTTTCATATTAGACGTGATCTTCTACAGAAAGAAACCAAATCTAGGAATGTTAATTTTAGAATAATAAAGAACAATGTTCAACAACTAGTAAAAGTTGACAGAGAACTTGGGTAACCCTGCTAACTAGTAGCAATCGATCAAATATATTGCTTAAAAGTTTGAGGGCATTGAAAAGTTTTAATTGTAGTTTTCAATAGGGATATTTTCCTTGATATCCTCTCACTTATTCTATTTTTTTCATTCCTTTGGTTAAGTTCACTTCAAAATTATATTAATTTATCTTTTTCAATGAGTGAAATATCATGTTCACCTAAACTTAGTACTAAGTATTTTTTTAGTAAATATGAAACCATGTTGGGCTCATGTTGTTAGTTTTTTTTTTAAAATAATTTATTATATTAAAGAATAAGGGGACAATGATATTTTATACTTGATAGAAAAATAAATTCAATATAATTTTGGATGAAATGACTTGAACGGAGAGAGAGAGAGAGAGAGAGAGAGAGAGAGAGAGAGAGAGAGAGAGAGAGACCTGGCTGAACTTGAGCTGGTGGTCTTCTCCTGCTAGCTGGATGTTCCCGCTGACGAACACGAGAATGCCGCCGACGGAAGGCGACGGCTGGCAGTCGATGGTGGTGACGAAATGCTTGCACTGCTCGAAGGGCAGCTGGACGAGCCTCCGGGCGATGTCGTCGGCGCCGAGTACCTTCTGGCCCTCGAACGAGAGCATGGACGTCGTCGGGTGGTAGAGCCCCGGGAGCGCAGCGCGGTTCGTGTCGAACAGGTGGTAGTAGTGCTCCACGAACGCCTTCCCCACCACCTCCGCCTGCTCCTCCACTCCCATCTCCTCCTTCTTCTCCATCTTCTGATCTCTCTTCCTTCTTCCGCCCAAATGCCCTTCCTCTCTCTATATATAATTATACTTTCCCATGTGGGCACAAGGTTAAGGTTTAACCCATGCATACGTAAAGCATCCATGTTATCTATCATTTATAAAAAGAAATATATGGATATTATATATATATGTTTCATTTAATTCAGTTCGATTTAGAAAAACTAAATAAATAATTAACCTTGATTGACATATTAGAGTCACTAATTTGGTCGTCATATTTTTTTTCTGTACATCAAATTGGTCAAATATTAACATATCTAAATATTGATAATTCATTAGATTAGTCAGATATTAATAGACTTAAATATCGATAATTGGAATGACATGGAATTTTTTTTCCTTCATTTTTCGTTGAACTGCTTATTGAAGTTTAATGCTGTCATAATTTTTATATCTCTTAGAATTAGTGGGCATATCTTATGTTTCATTGGATAATGCATTGTCCAAGAAGAGAAGATGTAGGAGCTGTTCTTGTGGGGAGTTGAACAAATTAAGGAGGGGAAAGCAATGAAGTATAAGAATTGCGTGGAAAGAGGAAAAAGGAAGGGTTTTGTGCTGCAGCTGCACGCAATGTGTTGATTAAAAAAAAGGGGGAACACAAAAGCAATAAAATTAAAAATGGTGTGCAAGTTTTTGAGGTAGATTCTCAAGCAGAAAAGCATTTGTGTATAGGTTGGTCGGTGGTCGCTTTTAGAGGAGAGATTCCTCATCTTCTTCATGGCATGGTTGGTGCTGATGGCAAAAGTTGGTCTTCCTCTTTTGGGTAAAGTTATGTAGTCTTTTAAGAAATGATAGAGTTAATAATTTTGAATTAGAATCTTAAAAATTATCACAGGATACCCTTTAGCTTGCCTGACTTATTCAAATCATTTTTTTATACCTTCAAAAAGTTGTTCAAATCCTTCAATCCCCTTTCACCCAATAATTGTGATAATTTTCTTCACTTTATTTTTAATTATATATATATATATATATATATATTAGTATTTGAAAGTGACATGAATTTTACTGTCAATATGTGACATTTACACATGTATCCTACAGTAACAATTAAAGTTAACAGTTCTGTTATAAAAGTTAAACTAATGGGTAAATTAGAAAGTTAGAGGTTTGTCGGTTTATTTTAATCTCACAATTTAGTCTTTGTATATGAATTCTTATAACATGTGCTGCCATATAATGAATCGTTATAACATCTGATGGCAATTGTGTTTTGCGCTGCCATTAATATTCAAACCAGAAAACAACTTTATTTTAGAAAAATAAGGTAAATTGCCTAAAAGTTAAAGGATTGTGTTTTATCGACTATTTTTTTATGATTTCTTTCATTACTTTTCTAATTTGGATATAGGAGAAGAGATCGTAGTGTTGTAAATATCTACATAAGCAAAAAAATATTACATCTGTTACAGCAAGTTGACGGTTGAAGAAAAAAAAATACAAGTCAAAGATTAAGGTTGATACAAACCTGAAGTTGATGACCATTCATATAGAAAAGTTGAGAAATCATTCATGATGGGACATGTATGGGATGCGTTGGGAGAGTGATCACCACAAGCAGGATCAAATTTGAGTCCCAAAAAAGGAATCAATATTTGCAAACATGACTTGCCAATAACTTGGACAGGCAAAAACAAGGAAAGAGGTACATATATCGGAACATAAACTTTGGAACTGAGTGTTGGATGATATGGAAATGGAGGAGGAGCCTACTGTTCAAGAGCTCTCATGGTCAAAGGAAGGAGTGGAACTAATAATACTTCGACATGCAACACAAAGCACTTATACATAGAAGACAGAGTACTCACTAATGAAACCGCCGGCAGGATCAACTATTGGAAACCCAGGTACATCAGCAGCAGGACGAATCATTCGAGATGTACAAGGACGATGGCTCAGGCTACTTCTTAAAACTGGGAATTGTTACAGCATTCATGGCTCAGCTATGGGGAATCAGAGGAGGTTTGAAATTGTTTGGCAGCTGGAGAAAAACTCACAAGAGGCAATAAACCAAATCAGGGGAAACAAAAATGATCATGGATGGCATGGTAATCTTATAGTACATATACAATATCTCTTAGGCCTTCACTGGAGTGTCATGCTAAGCTACATCGCACGAGAGCAAAACACATGAACAGAGCCCTCCGTGACTCTCAAGAAGAGTGGACGAAGAAACTGGTAGCTGACAGATGGAAACTGGAATCATATATGAGCTCAACACTTAGGTTGGGCATCAACCCGTTGTATTACCGAAAAAAACAAAGACAAAAGCTTTGTTGTTAGGGTCTTTTATGTAGCCTGCGACACATATAAAACATGTTTGGATTTACAAATAAAGACCCATATATCTGAGTTGGAAGTCTAGACAACAGATTACTGTGGCCATTTTGGAACAATACCAGTATGAATTCTTTAACAAATACAAGCCAAGGCATATCTTCCATACTATTATTGGCCAAAAAAGACTACTGGAGGAGTGGTAAGCCGACGGAGTAAACCTAATTCATCTGCTCGGGCCTCTTTCTTGAGCATTCTTCATTCAATATCGAATCCCTTTTCTTGCAGCTCCTGTATGACTTCGTTCCTCATGCGGAACCACAGCTTTTGAGCTTCCTGTTCGAACTTTTTAGACTGCAGCTGTTTCTGCATGTTGTCAGAATCCTTGTCACTGTCTATAAATCCTTTAGGCCCAATGGTAGTGCCAAGGCTTCCTCCACTTTTAATGAACTCTTCAATTGCTTCCTTGTCGCCTGGGTATGGAAACCTCCTGCGCTCGTACAAATGAGCCATCTCTTTCTCCTCCTAAACAAGTCATATGTTCGTTAGGATCTACTTTGTAGGAAATGGTAATTTAGTTGATATGTCATCACGGTATGATTCTAGAATATGTATGTGCTGCAACCAAAATAAATCACGTCATACCTAATAAAAATTGTAATTAAAAAGTATCAGTTAATCTAAATTCTTACTATGAATTCAAGCACATTTTTTGCACAATGAAGGAATTGAAATCGTGTCTTTTACGAAGTAATATGATAACCAACAATTGCACGAAACTGATATATCATTCAGCTTAATTCTGAGCCAATGCAAATGAAGCGAAAAAATATTAGAAGGTAATAGAAGAGATGGGTCCTGCTTAAATTTTAACGGCTAGATCTTATCTGTCTAGGGCATCTAATAGTCCTTACTCAAATTATAAAATTTTATCTTGTAGAGTCTTGGGTGTCTTAGTTGTTTACAGAGGCCATAGTTTATTTTTCTTGATTAATTTTATATTTGTAACTTGTTTGGACTTATATATGTATGTGGAATCACATCTTACTCAATGGACTATGAAGTTCTCAAGTTTTCGGTGGTTTTCAAACCATCAATTTCAAGTTTTTGATTCCCGTTGTGTCATTATCCCAGTATATTAGCTACTGATTTTAAGTGTTTTTTTATTCTTGTATTCAGAAGAAAAGGTCAGTGTTGTTCCTGCTTATAATGGAAGAAGAAAAAGAAATTTCTCCATGAATGTTACTAGATTCCCAACCCCTCCAGCGCACTCAAAAAAAGAAATAATGGAAATAAATTTAAAGTATCCCTTTGCCATTTCAAAGATCTGCTCTATATATAATGCAATATCAAGTTTTTTTTAGTTAGTACTAAGGACGTGCATTCTAGTGCAACAACTCATGCTGGAAAGCCATGTTGAGAAAAGGGATAAGCCAACAAACTGGTCAGTCTGTAGTATTTATCTGTGACTAAGATCAACCAAAAAGCTGCTAGTACTCCGACTAATCTCAAGATGAAGAAACTGATGGCAGATAACAGCAAGATATAGGCCAAAAAGAATGAAATGAAATCACATATCATACAGACAGCTGACTTCAAGAGAAAATACAGGAAGTAGTCAGTGCAAGAGAAGAAAAGATGAACTTTGTTTCTTCCTCTATAGTCATGCCGCAAGCGCAGAGAGAGAAAGAGAGAGAGAACAGGCAGAACACATGTTCCATCTCACTTCAATTAATAAAAAATAGTGAAGTACTAAATTGAGAAGGCAAAATTTTAGTTCATATAACAAAAAATTTACATTGATGTTAATTGGTACAAATCTATTTAAAATTTAAAAAGTGGAGCACTGACATAAAATCATTACTAAAACTTATGTGGCTTTGATAACAGTTTGACTAAATAAGACCATTACATTGGATGGCTGGAAATATTTATTGTCTTTACAAAAGAAAAGAAAAAGAAAAAGAAAAAGAAGAAAGAATGAAATTACTATCTCAAACACCAACGTTTTACCTTAAGAAAAGGTAATCAGAGTTACCTACAGTGAAATATATCACATATAGCCACCGGAATACATACATATACATATCTTCTAAAGACAATTTCCTACATGAGGGGGATAATAATCTTTCTTTTCTTTAGAGGTTATGATCTTTCTTTTTTTAGGGAGGGATATAATCAATCCAAGAATCCTACTCTCATCAACATCTGGATAAGGGCATGTGTGTTAATATACTTACTATTACTAGAAAAAGCAAATAAAAAACTTACAAGATTATCTGATACCAAAATAAGCAGTTCGATGACGTATAATTGAATAAACAGTATTCACACTAACTCACCTTCGGTCGAGGCTTGAGGGTCCACCAACCGAGCGGGGAGGTCTCGTTCCAAAGCCATGCTAGGCCAAAGAGTGTGTAAGTGCACAACATAGCTTTGCCCATCTGTTTCCAGAAGTAGATATCATCCTTTTCGAAGCCAAGTTTCCTGCGAACCAAAAGCTTTGCCCATCCTATTAGAACAAGGAAAGCAACAAAGAACAACAGTAGAAGTAAAGGAGTTCGCTGACACTATGCCCTCACCTGAAAAGTCTCCGAACCTTGAAGAAATTGGCCATCAGATACCCCGATCAGGTTCTCTGTCAAACATATACAAGTCTTCATAGATGAAGAGAGTTGAGACAAACAGAAAAATTGGGTGCAAAGCTAATCAACATTTTGAGTGGGTCGGAACTAGACTTAAAAAGGAATGGCTGCATTTTTTATCATCATCAATTCATCATTCATTTCTAATTATGTTTCCTACTTGGGACAGCTCTTGATGATGAGCCAAATCAGATGGTGGTGTCAAGGTTATCTTATTGGTTTCCTTTTTTTCTCGAGAAATAAAAGCCGAAGAGGATTCTATAGTCTATACCAATGTTGTCAACCGACACGGAACGGAAGGGACAAGAAAACACCTAATCATAGGGATGTAACATGAAAATTCCGTTTCTACCAGATTTTTATTTAGGATTATATGAATATTTTTTTTTTTAGAAGAAAAAGGGTGACCACCGGAGTTGCGGTTGTCATCCATGTATATATATATATATA
>LTAE01002177.1:26576-46208 GCA_001647135.1 Pontederia paniculata | reverse complement strand
GTCTTCATCTGAAATCTATTGGTCGTCCGCACTCCATCTTCAGTCGATCGATCTTCACTCTGTCATCAGTTTTGGTCGTTCGTGCTTTAACTCATGAGCCTTCAGACGTTTATTTCAACCTTAGCAATCTCTCGGTCGTCCACTGTCTTCACTCTGAAATCCTTGGACGACCATTGCATTCTTCCTTAGCTCTTCGGTCGTCCATTCTTCATCTTCGGACGACCTCTCCTTCCTTAGCCAAAACACATCTTCGGCTAAGTCTCCTCACTAGGCGTCCACTTTTTCTTAGAATGCTCGTTCTTTAACCTTTGTATTGTTGGTGTAAAGCCTTTGGTCACCCACTATTCTTCGTCGGACGACCTCTCCTGTTCAACCTTGTCTTTTGTTGTCCTCTCAATACCTTTGGTCGACCGCTTAATCTTTGACTCTACTCCTTTGATCTTTGTTCTTCACATTGGTCGACCACTTCTTAACCTTTGGACGACCGCTGCACACATATAATCTTCATATTATGTCTTCCATGTGCATAGGTCGTTCGTTCATCAACTTCGGTCGACCTACCATTCTCTGAACATGAAAATCCTGTCTTTCAGAACAATTCAACAAGCTCATTAGTCCAAACTAAGTTCCCTCACAAATTTATGTTCACCAGAATAATCTCGGGATCCTAGATTCAACAATAACTACAACAATTGGCATAACGTTACAACTTCAATGTGCAACAATAATTCCATGTAATCATATTCAACAAATTCAAAACTATAAATCCAAAAAAAAGCCACAAAATATCTTGAAAAGATTATGGATGAAGAGACAATATTAAAAAAAAATATGTGAAGACATTTTTGGTGACTTCTTAATTTTTATTAAAATATTAAATAATTAGTTTAATGTTAGAATTTAAAGAAATTTATACAAACACGTTGAAATTAAATATAGTAGTAAGAGAAGAAAAAAATGACAAAAATATAAGGAATGGTGAGAGGAGAGGTAAAATAATGATGATAAAAATTCAAAAAAATGACAAAAAAAAGGAATGGTGACGGGAGATGGATGAGTAATTTTCGTATATAGTCTCTTAACTTTACCCAATCCCACTTTTAATTAGTAATTTTCGTGTATAGTCCCTAAACTTTGCTTGAATCTCATTTTGATCCCCGAATTTTAGTTTATAATAAATTGGTCCCTTAACTTTACAACTTACTCGTCGAAAATCCCTTTATCTATGATAACATTTTTTTATTTTCTCTCCACGTAGTAAAGCCACGTTAGCAAAAAATAAAAATAAAAATATTGACGTGTAATTTAAATATTTTTTGAATAGCCCCTTAACTTTTTGATCTCCTAATTTTAGTTTGTAACTAAATAGTTTCTCAACTTTATAATATATTCACCGAAGGTCTATAGATTATAGTTTTATTAATACGTCCACTGAAGGTCCCTAGATTTTAGTTTTATTGAAATAATTATTTAAACATTTCAAATTATTATATGTATCCTAAATTAGACAACTCAGTTTTATTATAACTAATTTAATATTAATAAATAATAATTAAATAAATTGTTAACCAAATAATTTATAAGCTAATAAAATAATAAATAATAATAAAGTGGTCACATGCTATAAAGTGTAAGTGTATCATAAAAATAATAATTAATAATGAAACATTTTGATAATATATATGAAAATAAATTTCAACATGCTAGTAGATACTTGTCTTAAAATATTAAGTTCCAATTGCTTTACCAAATATATTAAATAGTCGTATTGACTTAGTCAACGTTATGAGTTATTCTAAAAGCTATTCGAAGCAGTGTCTTTCTCCCAAACTATTATAGTATTTTGTATAGACAATCTAGTACCAAAATAAGCCAAACTAAAATTAGGGACTTTCGGTGAACGTATTATAAAGTTGAGGGACCATTCAATTACAAACTAAAATTAGGAGACAGTTTGATTATAGTTTAAAGTTAGGAGATCAAAATGAAAACTTAGTAAAGTGAAGAGACTATTCAAAAATATTTAAATTTCACGTCAACATTCTTATTTTTTATTTTTTATTTACATGATTTTACCACGTGGAGAGAAAATCGAAAAACTTGTTATCTTAGGTAAAATGACTTTTGACGAGCAAGTTGCAAAATTAAGGGACAAATTTATTACAAACTAAAATTCGAGGATCAACGTGGGATCCGAACAAAGTTAAGAGACTATACACGAAAGATACTCGAGTGAATGAAGATATTATTTTTAGTTGCCATAATATAAAGGGAAATAAAAATTCATAAAAAAAGATAAATATGACCCAAAAGCTTATAATGACTCTTGAGCATAATATATATATATATATATATATATATATANTAATATAAAGGGAAATAAAAATTCATAAAAAAAGATAAATATGACCCAAAAGCTTATAATGACTCTTGAGCATAATATATATATATATATATATATATATATAAGAATAGATTATAATATATTGTAAAATAATGAATAATAATGAAATTATGTTGTCTTAAAAAAATTAAAAATCAAAATGAATTTGAATGGAAATGTAAAGATAAACATGCAAAAGAAAGGGAAGAAATTTTTTATGAGAAAAAAATGAAATAATATAATGATAACTCTTCATATGATACTTGAATTGCCTACGATTAATGTCATGAATTTGAAAAGTTTATATAAACGTTAAATATTTAAACTTTTAAAAGAATTATAATAATTCAGAAAAAGTTACAAAATTCTTAGATAGAATACTTGAAGGAGAGAGTTCCTAAAAGCTCAACTTATATACTAAAAGCTCAATTATATATATATATATATATATATACACAAGTGATTGATAGATATTTTAATGGAAATATTGGAATATTTCGATTATTTTGACCTGATCTATCATAAAATTTTGGATATAAAATATTCTTCATAAAGAATAAATTGAAAGTATAATACCCATTAATTTATATTGTTGTCAATTATTAATAGATGATATTTTTTATGATAGATAAAATTATTGCGGTATAGAAAATGTCAATTATTTAAACATTGAATTTCAATAATCAAATATATATTAATAATAATCAATAATAAAGTTTAAAGAGGGAGAGAAAAAGTCAGTGAAACATTAAATGCGTAGAGATATGATTTTTAGTTGATATGATATAAAATGAAAGAAGAGTTCAGAAAAAAGATAATGTGACCCAAAATATTAGAATGTATAAGAAATATATATATATATATATATATATATATATATATAAGAACAGAATAATATATATAGTAAAATAATAAATAATAATGAAATTATGTTGTCTTAGTAAAAATTAAAATCAAAATGAATTTGAATGGAAATATAAAGATAAACTTGAAATAGAAAAGGAAAGAATTTTTATGGAAAATGAAATAATAACTATTCAAATTTATGTGGTAATTTGAAAATTAATATTAAATCAACTATTAATGTCATGCATTTGAAAAGATAGATAAAATTATTGTGGTATAAGAAAGGTCAATTATTTAAACATAGAATTTCAATCATTAAATAATAATAATAATAATAATAATAATAATAATAATAATAATAATAATAATAATAATAATAATAATAATAATAATAATAATAATAAGGTTTAAAGAGAGGGAGAAATAGTGAGTCAAATATTAAATGAGTAAAGATATGATTTTTAGTTGCCATGATATAAAACAAAGTAAAAATTCAGAATAGATAAATATGACCCAAAAGTTTAGAATGGCCTTGAGCATAATAATTTTATATATGTGTGTACATGAGAATAGAATATAATATATAGTAAAATAATAAATAAGAATAAATTTATGTTGTCTTGGTAAAAATTTAAAATACAAATGAATTTGAATGGAAACGTAAAGATAAACATGAAAAAGAATGGGAAAGAATTTTGTATTGAAAAATAAATAAATAATATACAATTCTTCATATTTATGTGATAACTTGAAAAGTCTATCATTAATGTTAATCAAATATTAATGTCTTGAATTTGAATTTTTTATATAAACATTAAATGTTATAATTTTTATAAGAACTATAATAACTCAAAAATAAGAAAAACAATACAAAAGATCTATATAAAATACATGTAGGCAGCTTATCTTTAAATACATATAAGTGGGTGATAGATATTTGGATGGTCATTATCGAAATATTTCGATTATTCTAATCCGATCTATCATAGAATTTTGAAAATAAAGTATTATTATTAAAAATTAAATTAAAAAATAATATTCATTAATTTATATTATGTCTATTATTAAATATATAATTGTTTATGATATAAAATTATTGTTGTATAGGAAAGGTCAATTATTTAAACATGAAAATCAATATTAAATTTACATTAATAATAATCAATAATAAGGTTTAAAGAGGGAGAGAAAAGTCAGCATTAAATGAGTAAGGATATGATTTTTAGTTGCTATGATATAAAGTGAAAGAAAAAATTAAAAAAAAGAGATAATATGACCCAAAAGATTATAATGACTTTTGAGTATATATATATAAGAATAGAATATTATATATATAATAAAATAATAATGAAATTATGTTGTCTTAGTAAAAATTAAAAATCAAAATTAATTTGAATGAAAATATAAAACAACTTGAAAATGAAATGGAATATGAAAAATATAATATAATATAATGATAGTTCTTGAAACTTGTGTGGTAATTTGAAAAGTTTGTAATTAATGTTAAATCAACTATTAATATCATGCATTTAAGAAGTTGATATAAACATTAAATGCTAAAATTATATATATATATATATATATATATATATTAATAATTGAAAATTTAAAAAACTATAAAATTCTTAGAAAGAATATTTGAGAGAGAGAGAGAGAGGTCCCAAAAGTTTATATTTAGATTGTGTATCCTTGTTTGATGCTTAATACGTACGTACATGTAGCTTTTGCTTATCTAATCGCCCAACAGGAAGTCCGAAGTCTTAATAGATCTAAGCGTCTTAAAAACAACCTTTGTAATCGCGACCATGAAATAATGTGCGGATTTGGTGTGAACTATTTTTTTTCTCGGTGAACTATGATTACGCCATGATTAGTGTGCCAAAGGTTGACTGATCAGTGGCCGGGTCGCAGAGCAACCCACAGAATTGCACTAACTAATCACCAATCATTTTTCAGGCCACAGCGAGACGCAACCTTAAAATCTATTTATGAGGATAAAATGGTACGCATTTCTTTGGTGGACGTTTTGAGTTTCTTTTTTCTCAAACGAAGGATGGTTGAGAAGTGATTAGTAGTTAGAATTTAAATTTTAGAGGTATCTTCATCATAATTTATTTTTATCGTGTTTAAATGAACGTCGAATTTATCAAATATTAATAATTTTAAATATTGAAGAATTCTAAATTTTAATTGAAAAAAATTAAGCTATAAGAAAAAAAATTCAATGAGCCATATCTCGATGAGCCATCTATTGGATAATTAAATTTGGCCAATCTTTTTTAGAAAAAGTTGGACTGAAATAAAAAAAAATGGCATCCTATTTATTTGTATAAGTTATATATATATATATATATATATATATATATATATATATTAGGTACTTAGCAATATATAAAAAAATCTGAATATAACTAAGATCGAAGATTAGACTAAATAATTTAATATATTTTCCGATGGACAAACATCAATTCGTCTGAAGTCATTGTGAACAATCGAAAAAAATAAAATAAGTTTCATGGTGATCAGCACATCCATCGTGTCCTCTCATGTGTACGCTATAATGTTCATGGGTAACATGAAAAACTCCGTGCTCCTACAGGGACAGTTGTTGCATTGCGCGCACCTTAGAACGCTGCACAAGATCCGATAACTTTTGATAATTTTTTTATCAACTTTAATAAATAATATATATTAATTACATGTTTCTCGTCTAAATTAAACACATATTTTATTAAAAAAATTAATATCATCTTTTTATCTTTCACCAATCTTCTGTTTGCCCTTAATTAATTTAATTTTTAAAACATAAAAAATAAAACTCAAATGAGGTCGTTGAGAAGATGCATGAGGTGAGAGGCGGAACCTTTTTCTTTTTACTTTTAAAGTCTTTTTTTTAATTAAATAGTTAAAATCAAATAAAGAAAAAGAGGTAAAATTCGAATAAGCTTTAAATATTTAAGATCAAGTGAAGTATTTGAAAATTTTACGAGAGATAGACTATAATTTAGAAGTCATAAACCTAAAAAAACTCAATTTGGACTGACAAACCAGTTCCTTATTTACATGGTAAATGGAAAATGACGTAAATACCACATTGAGTTCAAAGTATATGTTTGGGGCTTTATCAAGCTTTACACAATTCATAAGAACTATAATATGAATCACTCACGCGCATTATGTTAACGAAGTTACATGTCGCAGTGGTAATGTCCAGTACATACTCTCATATCTCTCACGAAGCTTAATCGAACAACTTGATTCCTCCTTCAACATCTTCACAGTGCCTTACATGCCGAACCACCGCTCCTCTGTCGTCATAAATCCGGTCCTTGCAGCTATGCGTCCGAGGAAAATGGTAACAGGGCTCCATCGACATGGCTCTACTGCAAACAGGATGCTGCTTCTGGTTGCTCAGCAAAATCCACGGCCTCAAACCGGCGAGGCCTTGCGCCACGTACCCGAACGTAGACATGTGGCTGGTGACCAAGACGTCGCTAAAGCTCAACAGATATATCTCCGACATGGCCTTTACGTTGTGGTTTTGCTGATCCGTGTGCTGCAACTCTTCGTGACTCGGCTGGAAGACACTGATCACCTCGCCGTCAATTGCAGGGTGCTCGTAATACATGTCCCGGAGCTTCTCAAAGTATCCAGTCTTTAGATTTGTAACAAGAACAACCTTGTGCTTTACGCCATGAGAAGGCGTGGTCATTGTCCTATTGAGATCAACGTCCGGCAATAACTTCTCAATCATCGAGCAGTTGACCATTTGTTCTATTTGGTGCTCCAAGGTGTTCGCCAGGATCCTTGTCTGAATCCCGAGTCTCTCCTTACCATTAGTTAGATACGCGTCGTAGTACCTTGTGATGTAACCCCACACCACGTCGGTTGGATGGAGAAGGTATCTGCCCAAATGGTGGAAGACGGTGTCCTTCTCTGGAAAGAGTCTTTCGAGCTCTTCTACATATTGCGACAGGAGAAATAAACCAGGTGCAAAGTACTGGTTTGTCCTTACAAACTGCCATGGAAAATTTTGGAGCAACACCTGGGACTCATCACAAAAGAATTTCCTGTCGAACTCCCCAAAATCGTGTCTCAAATGGAGATAAGTGAAGAGTGGCAAAGAAGCATTTTTTGCAGACTCCGTGTCGTTACTATTGAGCACATTGTTTCTGAGCAAGTTTCCGTAACTCTGAGGCGCTCTCGGGTCCAAGCGTTGATAGCCCTTGAGCGGGAAATCCGATGGTAGAACCCATGAAGATCCCGGAAAAGGCTCACAGAAGAGGCCTTGGAGGTCTTCAGTGAAGTAGACCAGTAAGACCTTGTCGGTGAGGAGGGCATAGAGGAAGGTCGAGACCATCGATACAATTCTGTTGCCTAAGCCGTCTGTCGGCATGAACACGACGTAGTTGCACTCCGAGTGGCCTTTGCTTTGGTTAGAGAGCAACTGTTCTACCGACCGGCGGTAGAGCTCAGTGTTTGGTCCACATCTTCTGTGAAGGGCCTCGTACGCCCTCAGCTTCTGTACAAGATAAGAGGAAGGCAGATGGTTTGTTGCCCTCCAGTACGACGCAATCTCGTATCGGCTCCGGCAAGATGCCTTATCAAATGCATCACTTAGTAGGCCTCCAAGCAATTTATCCCTTGGTGAATCAACGAAAACTTGTTTTGGATCTGAACATGAAAATGTTTGAATATACGAATTGTTATTGTGTTCAAAATTAGGCTACGACGTTAATGTATAAACAGTAGTAAATCATGATGATGACTCCGGTCATATATTTAATTCGGACAAACTAGCCGTCGGATGAAGTTGACTCGGGTTTTGCACAAAAAATCAAAAGGATAAATTTACATCCTCCTAAAAAAATATGCCTAATAATCTTTCTAATACTCACATAATTAGATTGTCCAAAAAAATTCACCAAATTACAAAGCATATCATTATGAGGTGTTAAGAAATTTTTTAGAAGGATTTTTAAGAGGTTGAGAGGATCTGATAATCAAGTTTTTCATCCGATCAAGTTTTTAATTCTTAAAATAAAAATATATAAGAAAGTTAAATAAACTTGAAAATATTAGATTAAAAAATAAGTAAATAATATATTTGATTAATTTTCAAACTAATATTAAAATAAAAAAAATATTCGAGTTAAATTAAATTTGAATTTCTTCAACGGTCAGATTAACTAGGTTGGACTTGACCCAACTATATACTTCAACGGTCAACCCTTTTTTATGAACACCCACACTTGAGAGCATTCTCCTTAATTAGATTTTGTAGTTACAATTTTTTTCACACTTAGCATGTAAAATTCTATTTAAATTTTTTATTTCATAATTAAAACTCTTTCATTTTTTTTTATAATTTAGAGCTAATGCTCTTAATACCTATATAAGTAGTAGTATTAGAAAAAAAATCTAAAAAATACTAAATCAATATTAGTGGAGTAGTGACTCACTCCTCGATTTGAATATCAAAAGATCTCAAGCTCAATTTCTATCTGTGAGATTTATTTATGTCTTTATTTTTTATTTTCTTGTATCAGTCCATGTACCTCCTTTTATAATAGAAAAAGTATTAATCAAAATTAATGTAATTGTTATAAATTATTTGTTTCAGTTCTATTACTTGTCGTATGAATTTAGAAAACCACAATTAATATATCGAAGATAAATGTGTAATTAGTTACAATTAATTATTATAGATATTATTAACCAACACAAATGATAAATTTTAAATAAAAATTGGAAAATTCTCATAGAGCAGGATAAATGGTTAAAAGAGGGGGATATCTTGATCATTACTTCAACTGCATATAATATATAAGGATATATGTATAAGATTTTAAATTTGAGTCATCTTCCTTACTATTTAATATAGAAGATAATGAAAAGCAATAATACATTTTATGTCGGACAAAATAATAGAAACAATGGTGGCTATTAGAAATTTTTTTTTAATAATGGTGTACTTGGCGACACCATGTACCATATTTATTAAACCATTGGGTATGAGATATACGATTTAAATAAATAAATAAATAATAAAAATCTTAAATAAACTAATCATAGATCTCATATTCAATGATTTAATATATAGGGTACATAGCGTACTCTTATACACTATTATTAAACTCTTAGAAAAATGGTGAAAGGATATATCTCAAGCAAAATTTTAAATATACAAGATGAAATGTATAAGTTTTGTTCATTCTCTCTACTTTACTTTCATGATTTTTTTTTCGTAAAATAAATTTATCATTTTCAAATGTTTAATAATTCAAAAGTACTTAATGGACAAGAATTCCTAGGGATGAGCATGATCGATCCGGTCATCTCGGTCCGGTTCAATCCAATTTTTTGAGAATTTTCAACGGTCTAAAATATATCCGGATCGGGATCGGATCCGATTACTAAAAAAATTGATCGGATCGGGATCGGGTCTAAGTATAAGAAAATTAAATTTAATCCTGACTCTATTATCTTGTATTATAATATATAAATATTCAATAAAATATGTACATGTGTAATATTTATATATTATAGTATAATTTTCCTTTTAAATATTTAATATTTATTAACTGATTTTGTTACTAATGCATAACAAAAAAAGTTTTTTGTTACTAATAATTATTTATAAATATTATATTTTTAAAATATATTTTAATATAATAAAAGAAAAGATCAATCGAGTCATTTTGGTTTTATTCTCAATTAATTTGGGACGATCTGAATCGGGTCCGGATCTCAATTTTGAGATCCAGCTAAAATCGGGTCGGAACCGTATCAGGGGCGACCCGATTTCGAACCGATTTTGCTCAACCCAAAGAATTTCATATAAAAAAAATGCTCACTTCTAAATGGAATATATTTTCTTTTCAAAAGCTACTTTATTTATATTTTTATAATATTTTTTTATATCATCAAGTCATATATTAACATGAAAATAAACTAGTTTTCTTAAATTTAATTTTCTAGAAAATCATTTTCTTTGTCAATTTTTTTCATTAATTTACAACTTGGACTCGAGGGTTGGATGGAAATAAATTTATAGAATAATAATTATTAGGAAATTAAATAATTGAAAAGTTATTTTTTTAAAATTTTGGTATATAGCTCTAAAATATAAAAAATAATTGGAATATTTGCGAGAGGAAAATTATTTCTTATTTAAAAACATGAGGTTCAAATCTTGAGCTTGTTATATTAAATTATATTTTCGCATCTAACCTTATATTGAAAAAATGTCAATATCTCTTCTATTTTTTCTGTATTTCTTTATAAATATTTTCATCCATTTGAACAACATAGCACATTGTGAGAAAATGAATTTACCCGTTTACACTTTAAAACATAAAAGAGGTGGAGCTCACGCCCTCTTCGGGACGAAAAATATGTTCTCCACTTTGTCCCCGTCCAAGTCCCGAAGATCTCTTACGAGGATCATGAAATATTTTATCATCCCTAAACTCCCCCGTTTGTGTCACCCTCCCTCATATGCCTTTTTTTATTTCAGAAAAAAAGTTAGTAAAAATAAAATGATAAGTGTCGTGTTAAAAATATAAAAGGTTAACAAAATGATTGAAATAGTAATTAATTTATAAATAAATCACAAGGTTGGTAAGAAAAGTTAATCTTACAACTGTATGTAACCTACCTTGATATCTTCCAACATAAATGAAACTTTCTTTTTTCTTTCTTTCCCTGTGATAAAGTTATTTTCAGCTAAGGTTTACCATAGTGACACTTCAACCAGCTGAAACTTCATGAGTGCTTAAACTTTTGATATATTTATCTCTCGTTAGTGCACCTTAGGAAAGAAGAACGAAGCAGGATCAAACTAGAAGTCTATACACTGTTAAATAGTGGTGTTTCCTACCTGCTTCGACTGTGATGCCGACCCGAAAGATCCAATCAAACGACGGTCTGTTGTCGGCTGTGTAAGCAAGAAGGATGAGCAGCGGCAAAGACACCATGCAAAAGATCAGAGCCACTCCATTCCTCCTCATTCTTGTCCCGTGCCCTTTCTTCTTGGGGACGCCGTCGGCGGCGCATCCGTTGTCCATCGCCGTCCTCTCCGGCCACGTTTCCCCCCACTTAGTTTGCTGGCTTTTAGTTGCCTATTGATGAGATCCCAGTGATCATATTTATAGCTTAAAGAGTTATCAAGGAAAAGTTGCACCCCACGTACAGATTTAACGGATCTACCACAGATTTTTGTCAAATTAAATAAGGGACTGGGATTTTGTTTTCGATAACGAATAAGAGAGATGTGTACGGTGATACGAGATAAAAAAAATATTTGTATTTAACTTGTCATTAAAAAATTAAGGCGTTGACCCATTATGTATTGGTACCAAAAAAGACTTTTCATATTCATGATTCAGATCTGTACGAAATTAATGATACTGCTATATTATTTTTTTTCCGGGGTTATATTTGAGATTTCATATATACTCAAACTTTAGACCTTCGATCAATATTATTTTAATCAATCAAAAAAGAGGAAGGTGGCATTTGAAAATGGAAACCAGAGAGGAAATATTGGAGGAAGGGAAAGAAAAGCTAAATTAAAGAAAATAAACAGGAAACCAATGGAAAATAAACGAATAAAAAGGGAAAAGTGATTGGAGAAAATTAAAAGAAGAATACAAAAATGATGGAGAATATGGAAGGGAAAATTAAATTGAAACATGAAATTTAAATTATTATTTAAATGATGAGTTTTTTCTTCAAAAAGTAAAAGTAATAGGATTAAATGAATACTCTGTAACAAATAAGTTTTTGTTGAGTGTTTTGAATAAAGGCGAAAGCGATACAAATTTTAAATTTAAATATTCCATATTATTTTAATTTTTAGATTTTATTAATTGTTGTCCCTATAATTTTAAGAATTTTATATTATGATAATATTAAAAAATGTTTTATTTTGTAAATAACTTTAAGCACACGTCATATTATTTTGATATCGCTTATACATTTTAGTCAATATATTAGATAAATTTTGTATTTCAAGTAATTATATATATTGAGAGCATTCGAAATACACAACAGTATTTGTTTTATATAATTTTATTTAATTTGATCCATCTACCTGGTTTGAAAATTTAAATATCGACTGAACCATTTTAGAATTTAAAAACCTTAATTTGGGTCTTATCGATTTTTTTCTTATACCCCTATTTCAAAAGTTTATATATACAGTGTTATCTGCATGACATCTTCAAATTTTAATAATAAGTAATATTATTTTTAAGAATCCAATTCATATAATTAGATAACCATTCGACTATTCGAGACAATCCGTTAGGCCTTCGAACACTTGGAAGATACGATTTCTTTTACATGTCGCCTAACGCAAAGACTTGAGAAAATGGCGATTTAATATATCTCATCGTGTGTTGAAGACAACCACGCGAGTTTTTAATTATTTGTGTGCCAATGGTCACTTCACTAATGTCAGATGGTGTTAATAACGATCGATCCTTGAGTAGTGTGCCTAAGGGTGACCGACCTCGGTGAACACAATCTACGGAATCTGACTAATCAGCTATCACTTTTCCACCACCACCATAAATTATAAAATTAAGGTGTTCATATTACTCTTAAAAATCTTAATGTCACTATTATTTCAAAAATATTTAATTCCACTTACCCATTTTACATTTATTTATTTGGTGTTCTTAATACCACTCCTAAAACTACTTCATCTTACCCTTTTTATTAATATTTTTAAAACCGGACCGGAGATCGAACCGAACGTCCAACTGGATCGCAGTTGGATCAGTTGGATCGGGTTCAACCGGATTGAACCGAATTTTATTAAAATAATAATATTTATAATAATTTATAATATATATATATAGTACTATTAATGCTATATAGTATATAAAAATATATTAATACCTACTAAAAATTAGATATAATATAAATATTATTTATTATATGGTTATTAATGATGGTCATTGATATATGAATATTTGTTTATTTATTATTTTATAATAATAATGATGTCATATTAATTTAGTTTACTTTGAATCACTTTTATTTTTATTTCACTTTATTTTATTTCTTTTCACCTCCTTTTTTAATTTTTCCTATCAAATATTTTCCTATATTTATTTTATTTTTATCTTTTCATTTTTCCTAGTGTTTCAATTTTTTCTTTTTTTATTTTAATTCCTTCCACTTCTTACAATGTGTTTTCATCTTGATTTGAGTTGAACCATTTTTTTAATTATTTATTATATTTTAAAACATAATGCTTACAAAAAAATATAATGTTTGATATATAATTATTTATATAACACTAATAATATTATATTAATTATTTTAACCTGAATTATTTTTAACTTTCTTTTTATTTTACTTGGAAGTATTTTATTTTCATGTCTTATATTATTTTTTCCTTTTTCCTTATCTACTCTCATTTATTTCATATTTTAAATTTTTTTCTCAATTATGTTCCTTCTACAAATTGCTTACGCGAAAATAATGATGACTAATATTATTAGTAATATACTAATAAGTCATGTTAGATTATTTTAATTCAATTTGCTGATAACTTTCCAATTATTTTATTTATCTTTCATTTATTATTATATCTTTCCTATTTTTATTTTCCATTTTTTTTATTTATTTTCCTTCCACAATTTCTTTATTTTCAATTTTGTATTTCCTAATTTGTTTCAATTACTTCCCTTTTGCAAAAAATATTCTTTCTATTTTTATAACAGATTTTCATTTTTTTTCAAATTTACCATTGAACCGGATTTTTGACCGATTCGCCGATTTTTTCGGTTCAATCGGTTCGACATCACCTCCGTTTTTACACTAAAATCGGATCGGATCAGACGGCGATTCACGGTTGAACCGGTTGAACCGGCCGGTCCGGTCCGGTTTTAATAATATTGCTTTTTACCTTATATTTTTTACTAAAAAAATAGTTAGTTAACATTCCAAATAAAGTAATTTGCACTAGCATTTTATTAGTATTTACAAACTAATGATGTTTATTTATATTTTCAACCAATAAATGATATGTACAAATATTTTCTATTTTAAAAAGTGTTATTTTTTTTATAAAACAAATAAGTTATTTTCTACTTGAGTAGGTAACATCATATTATTTAAATTTTCAGTCATAAAATGTTAAAGGTACAATGAAACATAAAAAAGTTAGAAAAAAATAAAATTTGATATTTCTCATTGATTTAACATTTTACGATTAGAAAGTTAGGTAATATGGTATTACCTACTTAAATAGTAAACATATTCATTGAACATTTTTTGTTATTAGTTATTTCATTTCTTATAAGAAAAATTCATCTTAGAGGTGGTAGAATAGGACATAAGCGAACCCCCTTCACGCGAGCTTATTATTAGTGCTTCTTTCTTTCTCCAGCAAACTATTTTGCTGGAGGCCGGAGTACAATGACCAATGGCCCCAACGGTATATGTTATTTTCTATTAAAAGATATAGTGTTTTACAACTTCAACCCTTTTATTTTTCTAACTATAAAAAGGTAAAAAAATCATTTTATAATTAGAGGAAAATTTAAAATGCCAAAAAAATAGACCGAAGCCTTTGGCAAATTTATTTACAGTTAAGAAAGATAAATAAGTAAAGTAACCATAATAAATACTTTTCTATTTACAAATTTCTAAAAAATGCATAATAGATAAACATATTTATACAAAGCACAAGTTTGCTCTAATGTCTCGTTCACTACTTTAAAAATACATGATATAATTTATAAGTAAGAACATGATGCCTAATTATTTTTAAAATATGCTCTTACAATGTTTTTAAATAATTAAATATAATTTTGAAAAATCACATTAGAAATCATAAATAAATAAATAAATATATAATAAGCTGTAATGAAATGAATAAATGGTAATAAAATAATATTTAGAATATAAAAATGAGTCATGATTAGTTAACATGTTATCTTTTTTGGAACATGTTAATTTTTTTCATGGGAATGTTGGTAAGGTTGTTTTAGTATAAGAGTGGAATAGGAAGAAAAGTGGCATTAAGATTTTGAGAGTGCCATTGAAAGCACCCTTATTTATTCTATATAATAAACAACTTATCTTTTTCAAAATGGCACATTCTTGATAAAGTTAGACATATTCATATGAGTTTAATGAAAGTACTATCTATTTAAGTAGATAATAATCATAATACCATATTATCTATCTTCTTAATCATAGGATGTTAAATTATGATGAATGTTATATTTTTTCTCTTAATTTTTTTTACATTCAATATAAGTTTAACATTCTACGATTGAGAAGAGAATATATGTAACATAATGTTACATATTTTAGTAGGTAGCACATTTATTTTTCATCAAAACGATAATCTTTTATTACTATTTATTTAATTCCATTACAAGTAATTATCTATTATGTCATTTTATTTATATAATTTTTTAGCTATACATTGTAATCTTTTTTCTAATAATACCATACTTTTTTACGAGTGTGTATTATAATATTTTTTTATGTTGGGAATTGTAATATTGATTTATCAAATAAAGTATAAAATTAAGTTTGCTTGCCTAGAACTCGACCTTGGTATAACAAATCTTGATTAAATATAGTGATAACCACTAATTCATCAAATGATGATTTATTTGTAAAAAACAATTTAAATCCCACTAGAGATCATATAAATAATATAATATAATATGATGATGAATAATTAGTTACAATAAAGAAATTAAACAGTTATAGAAAACATATTTTTTCTAAAAATTTTGTGTCGTATTAATTAGAAAAATATGATAACATATGTCTAAGAACCTATATAAATAATCTAGTAAAATAATAAATAATTAGTTGTAGTGAAATAAATAAATTGTAATAAAAAGTATCATTTTGATTAAAAAAATCTAATTACTATTAATAGTGTTAGAGTATTAATATAAATATTTCTAGAAATGCCAATTTTTTTAGAAAAAAATAATTAAGTTATTTATTTATATAGAATAAAATGAGTAATAATAAGTGTCATTAAAATTTTGAGTGTAACATTAAGGGCATCCTATAACAAGTGTCTTAAGATTTTGAGTCTAACATTAAGGGCACCCTTAATAAAGATAGAGTATTAATATAAGGTTATTTTTATTTTCTCTTTCGAACTATCGCAAAATTTCAAACATACATGTAAACCATAAAACTAGGCAGAAGTAGATTTGAACTTTTTTTTGGATAATGTCATCCAACAAATCAGTATTCAGTTTATTCAAATTATTTTAATTTATTAAATTATTATTTACACTCCAAATTAAAAATATTTTACTTCGCCCTCTCTCTTCTCTCTCGCTTGCTCTCTTTGTGCTCTCTCTCTCTCCGGTCTCTCTCCCTCAACGTGGACTCGCCTATGCGCGAAGGCGAGGACTATGAGAGAGAAGAGAATACAAAGAAGAGAGAGAGAGAAGAGAGACGAGAGAGAAAATAATTTTTTTTTCTAAGGAGAGGATAAAATAATATATAAAAATAAAAAATTAGATTGGTGAATGAAACTGATAAATAAAAAAGTTTATACTTACTTTTGGTTGATTTTATAATTTAGGGGTAAATATGAAATTTCGCGATAGTTCAAGTGGGGTAAATGGTAGGGGGCAAGGGCGGAACCACATATACCACCACCCCCCCCCCCTCATTTTTTCGGTATATAAAGTGTATATATATACGTATATACTAGTAGTTGTAGTCAATAAATAAAATAAATGCTAACAGATTATCACAATTATTTAACTAGCAGATATGTAATTTTGACTAACATCTAAAGATCTAGGATTCTAATTTTAACCCCTCCCATTTTTTTTGTAATTTATTGTTATATATTTTGACCCCCCTAACTTTTTGACCCCCATTATCATTCTTTCCTAGGTCCGTCCATGGTAGGGGGTATTTGTCGGGTCATCGATCTGGTGAACCTGACCACCCGAAGCGTCCCAAATTGAATTTGGTTGGTTCAATTTTTTTGGTCGAACCCGATCCGATCAAAACCTAACCTAGTATGGATTGAAAATTTTAAATCTGAGTGAACCTCACCCGATGACCCGATTTTTTAATTTTTTTAAAATTAAATTAGTTTTAATATAATTTAAAGGTTAAAATGAATTTTAAATTCAAAATATATCATAAAAAATACTAAAAAAGTTATTTTATACTTTAAAATAAATACTAAATGTAATGATTCATACTAAATATTAAAAAAATAAAATAAAAACAAACAAAAAGATTAAAAAAATGGAAAAAATTGTCCGGGTGATTCGACAATCCGATCCGATCCGATCCGACTTTGGACGGGTCTGGATGTTAAAAACGGTACGACCCGATCCAAACCGACCCAACCAAAATTGATCGGATCAATTCAGGTTGGGTTCAACCCGACCCGTGAATACCCCTAGTAAATGAAAATAATCCTTAATATAAATATGACTAATTTTCTTGGAATATGTTAACTTTTGGGGAAAAAATAAGTAAGTTATTAATATAGAATAAAATAGGGGTCAAATGAATAGTAAAAAATATTATTAAAATTTTAAGCGACATTAAAGCCGCCTTAAAACTTATTAAATTCATTGGCACATTCATCGTCGTCCAGTCCTCCCATATGTACGTTAAAGTTGCAATTAATTGATAGTCCATAGATACTATAATGTCCATGAGGCAATTAAAAATTGAAAGTAAATGGTGGCGCATCCAAAACATCATACTGAATCTGCGGGTTCATTAAAAAATTAGCAAAAGTTTAATTGTTTCCTGTTTTAAACGCATTTATCGGCGGAGTTTTGGGCGTTTGGAATTGGAGGGAGCGACCCTGCAGCAAGGGGAGACTTTACGGTGTTGTGCATTAGACTTTTTTTTCGTTGATGTGCGGCCCTCGCAGCATTAAATGCAAGAATAAGAAGAAAAAAAGATGGGATCACCCGAGCAAGGGTGAATAAGAAAGTTGGACTAATTATTGAGTTATCAAATTTTAATTCCGGAATATGGTGAATGTAGCAAAACAAATCCTACGAGAGTTGGGCGAATAGGCGGTCTTGAAGAAGTGGAGATTGAAAATAGATGTGGGGTTCACGGAGGAAAAAATATATTTATTTTTGTTGGTAGTAAAAATATATTTCTTTGATGTCGGACAAGAGAACATATATGCTTATTGTTATTTCTAAATTTTCAATGGTAATTCTTTTTCAAACTATTTTATTCTTTGTCATTAACCTCAACTTTACGGATATGATCACACGAAAAGTGATATCAAGATTTGAAGAGTGAGAGAACCTACGCAAAAAAAATAACTCAATGAACCATTAAAAAAATCAAATGAATACGACTAAATTTCACCAATTATGTATTAAAAAAAATCAAATAAACGAGTAATTTTTTTATGACAAGAAGTTTGAAGTTGTTTATCATCTTTTCACCATGATAATGTTCTACTTGTAAATCTATTGGTAACTAGTTTTGTCTAATGATGCTATGACACATCTAATATTTAAAGAAACTCTCAAGTTTGGATAATCAATTTAAGAAGTCACCAATGTCAAAATACACATTAAATGAAGGTGGTTTTGTTCTCGTTTTATTGCTGAAAAATAGAACAGGGAAACCAACGGAAAGATGTGAAAATGTTGAGAGAGATAAAAAGATTAATTGAAAGACGTCACTCGGATGACTCAATTTTAAAGAAAAGAAAAGGTGTTTGGATGAAGAAGCCTAAAAAAATGAAACTGATGAGGGAAAGAAAGAAACAAACAAATAAATAAATAAAAAGAACAAGAGGCCAAAAAAATATAATGAATTGATGGGCGAGAATACGATGCAAGACAAGGAAATTGAACTTGTCTGATTTTTTTAAACGATTGACAAGGAAAAACAAAATAATAAAACCTCATATAGTCATATATGAACAATATCGGATGATGAGGACATGGACGAAAACGTAAATCCCTCCAAAGACTTTGATACCACATGATGGAGTGGAGCAAATAACAAACTAAAATTGAGAACGAACAACCCAGGTAAATAGCACGAAGAACACCAACTTTTTTTGTAAAATTAAAGATCTATTTGACGTATTAAACGTTTGATAAGTGGATAATTATTTTAACGATGGACAGTGGATCACTCAATATATAACGATCATAAATAATTATTATAATTTAAATATTTAATTAATAAATTAATAAATAAGTATTTGATAAATTTAACGGTTGAATGCATTTATTTATATAAAATAAGATAAATGTGCATGAGGTAATAAATTATTAAAATTTAATATTATGTACATTTGAACATTTTTTATTCCAATGTAGTACCTATTTTTATATTTTTTTACCTTGAAAATTTGATACTCATATATATATATATATATATAT
>LTAE01002177.1:5127-26557 GCA_001647135.1 Pontederia paniculata | reverse complement strand
AATAAGCAGGGTCCCCCCTGCTTATTTTTAAAGTTGTTGACTTATTAATTTTAACCAATTATATTACTCTTTTATCCATATCTTTTAATATTGTTATCATATAACTTTAAGGGTATATTAGTCAATATTTATTTTAACAAACATTATAACTACTTATTGATATTATCAGCACTTTTATCCAAACATGTAACTACTTATATTTTAAAATAAGTATCAGCACTTAAATTGCTTATCAGCATTAGTGCTTATCAGGTATTTTTTATCAGCTAAATCAAACAGGCCCTAAATATTGTTGTCGAAATTATTTCACCAAATAATTTATTTAGTTGTTTAATTCCTAAATTCTATTTCAACCACTAATTTTGTGTGTCAAACATAATCTAAGAATTATCCAAATAATGTTGATAAATGATGGTGAAGCTGATTCATATAGACAACAGTCGATGACATATGAAACTAGAAACCATCAGTGTTTGGAAGAATCTCCACGACAAATATCATCCTTTCACGAATTCTAAATTTAGAAAAAATATAGATATAAAATAAAATTGATTGATGAAAATAAATTTGAATCCTTTAACAACTAGATGATGGTATAAGAATGCAAAAGACTAATTTTACTACAATCAAGACTCTTATAAAACTAATTCCTAACTAAATAGGAAATAAAACTCCTAATTAAAATTCAAAATTTGACTCAAATTAAAACTCTAAAAGATAAAATCCTCTTACATTAGATTCTCCTTTTCGAAAGAGCATGACCTCAAACTCAAATATGTCATATTCAGAGGATAATATTTGATGTATCTAATTTGAAAAATCTTCTTTCGTGGGTTGGAGAATGAAGCACTTGGGGCACATTGATGAGAGTATTCTATCTTATAATAAGACATGATAACCCTTGCTTGACTTGGAAATTTGAACCAAATAAAAATAATCCTTTTGATGTTAATAGTAACTCAAAGAAGTTCTTTAACGAAATTGTCTCTATATTGCTAAACTTTAATTACCGCTTATTCCAACTTCCAATTAACTTCTTCTTTTATGGACCCCCTCAATGATATCATTATATTGTTTATAAAGAAATGACTCACTCAATGTTGTCTCATCATCATCAAATTAAGAGCAAATACTCTCCTTCTTCAACCGGATAAAATGAATTTTCAAATTTTTTACTATTGTTATGACAAACAATCATTACTAAACATGCATCTTTCAGTTGGGCTGATGAATAGCTTGATGTGCATCTTGATTTTGATAGGTTTCATAACAATAGTAAGTTTAGCTATCTTGTTTCTCAATGTTTGGAACTTTGCTCATGTATGGCATATCACCCATGGTCTTAACTTCTCCATGATACCAATTGAGGATCGAAGTGAAGGATATTACAATCTTCGAGTGAGTTTCAAAAGAGATTGATGGTTCGAAAGTCACGAAAGCTTAATTTAGTGGTTTATATCATCATCATCAAGCAAGAACCCAAAATTCACATAAGAAGTCTGAAATAAAAAGAAAATTAATTAAACAAAGTTAATAAATGAAAAGCCTACACGTATTTATATAATTTTATAACTAAATACTAAACTACTTAAAAAAAATATATAGCAATAACAACATTTAGATAAAATTTTAAACTAAGAGTCTGTTTGACGAAACTTATAAGTAGGTTAAAACTGTTTATAAGTAAATTTTAGAAAATCTCCATATTTGATAACTAAAAAAATATATTTATAAGTTGTTAGGTAACTACTTATAAGTTGAAAAAAAATATGGTTTATTAATTTTAACCAACTATATTACTCTTTTATCCATATTTTTAATATTATTATCATATAACTTTAAGAGTCTATTAGTCAATATTTATTTTAATAAATATTACAACTACTTATTACTATTATCAGTACTTTTATCCAAATATATAACTATTTATATTTTAAAATAAATATCAGTATTTAAAATACTTATTAGTTTTAGTGCTTATCAGATATTTTTAATAAGTTAAGTCAAACATGCCCTAATTCTATCTTTTTATCTTATTCGTCTTAGAGAGTGGGTGGCAGCCTCACCGCCTCTCTTAGGCAGCCTTTGAAGAACCGGGTTCCACCCAGCTGTTAATGTGATTAATTTTGATGAACTAATCGAGCTGCAACCGCAGCTGTTTTGCCTGTTGCAGCTTTTTTATTTGATGTTCAATTTTTTTATTTTTTTTCAACTTTTAATTTTAATTAAAAATTAATTAAAATATTAAGTTGCAATTTTGTATTAATATATTTTATAATAAAATAGTTTATTACCTTATGTTTAATTTATTTTATAATTTTTTTATTAGTATAATTACTAATTATTTAAACAAAATCTTTTTTATGAAAATATTATTATTAAAATAATATTTTGTGAGTTTAATTTTATATTATTTTTTAATAGTTTTAACCGATATATTTTATAAAATATAATTTTATGAAAATATTACTTTATGATATTAATTTTATATTACTTGACATAATTTTAAAATTGAAATAAATTTTATCTTTATTGAAAATCTATTTTATATGTTCTATTATCACTTTTTATTTAAATACATTTAGAACATATTTATAATTATTATATTTTTAGTTCATCCAAGCACTATTAAAATTAATCTAATTTGTCAAATCAACCAAATGCACTATTAGGTTTTCCAAAAATATTAATATTTTAGTTATTTTTTTCGTAATTGTTGCTCACTTGACGAAAAGAGAAAGAGATATCATGCGCATAAGTGATTAAATTAGAAAATCGGCTACAATACGTATGGAGGGCAACGTGTGCACAGATTTTAAAAATGTTTACTCCAATTATAAACAAGCTCAATTATATAGCTCTTTAGACTTTTTAACTTGACACTTAAATTGTTAGTCTTAGTTGATTATGATACTTATTTATTATACAAATTGGACCTAAGTATTTGGAGGAGGATTGTCGTTTTTACATAGGAGTAGAGAACTTGATTCGATGAATTCAAGTGTCTTTACACAAATCTTCTCACCTCAACTTTCGAGTATCATTCAACACCAATTTTTTGTCTATCTAAATTCTAGACCCATCGATTTTTCTGAAGGGTATGATTAGATTCGACGAAAATAAATCTTAATTAAAATATTTTTTTTAATTTTATAACACAACTCAATTAATTAATTATGTAAATCTAACTTTGGTTTTCCGCACCAATATGACAAATAAGAATAGCTATTGATGATTATTATCGTAATCTTTATGTATTTTAAAGACGAAACTTTTATACTCTGATAAGACGGGCTCGGACTTGGAGCCGCAGTTCCTGGACTATCTGTCTTGCTTAATAGCCTTGACATGGAGACGGGCTATAAAACTGCTGAGCCTATCCCTTGCATTTAAAATGAAACTTTAGTTGTATAATTTCTTCATTTGTAAATATTTACGAACTTTATAAATAATGAATATACATATATAATCCATTTTTATTCGTGAGAAGTTTTACATTTATCACTCACTTTTTTTTCCTTTTTATGCATTCACCCCTTACTCAGTTTCAGACGCAGAAACCATCACAAACAAATCACCATCTCTCTGTTCACAATAACTTCACCTCAGCTCTCAAACATGCATGAGAGCTCGCTGCTATGGTAAAATAGACAACAACAAAGACACAATTCAAAATGTAACATTTTTCAATCTCGCCTCATCATCTCGTCATTTGACCCACAGCTGGAGCTCCCATTGCCGGGGTGCCACTGATCCCACGTCTCCGCCTGTCCATGTTAGCATCCCACCCTTCGAAATACGATACCACAAATTAATCCATTGCTAAATGATGTTTAGTCCAAGACTGAACAATCATAAATTTCTCAGCACTCTTGTGCAAATTAATGTTTTGTATTGACACACTGACACCTGTAGATATATGGAAGTGGTTGTGCTTATTCTTACCGATTCCCATGTCGAAGCCTCTGTTTTTAAGTTCCCGGTACTCCTGAGACAGAGCACAGGTCTCGCAGCAGCAATGGACGAGGAAATCAGGAAAAGGGCCTTCTTCCAGGTCATACACTGCTCTTAGTTTGGGACGATAGCACCATGAATAGACGCAACCCATGCAACCCATGCAGAGCAAGCCGTAGGCTGTCCCAGCCGCTACGCAGGCTATGGACATAGAAACAAGCATTTTTATGGTGTGAGTTTCACTGGGAGTAATAATGCAAAACAAGAGCCAGCAGATGTACACATGCTCAAGGCATTTTTCAGAGAAGTTTCGAGTTATCGCTTAAAAGAAAAAAAAAAACGTTGGTCACATAAGAGGTATTCTATTTTATCAATGTGTTTTGAGATTTTTTTTACAGGTGCACAGTTTGCACTTCCAATGTGGTTTATATGAAAGCTGTGTTCTCATCAATATTAGAGATTTATGCTTTTATCCTTGTTGGAAAAAATGGTTTGATCATCGTACAGAGCCTTACATTAAAATCACAATTGCTTCCATTTAGTAGCTGCTACTGTAATTGGTAAAACAGGTACTTTCTACTAATATATTCAATTTGTGTATATGGAACCATTCAAAAACACTGCAGAACACAAGGCAAAATCAGATTTTACTATCATGTGTATCAGAATGAAAGCTACATAACTATCTTACCTTTTGTCAAGAGAAAATGTGTTTTTACTAAGGGCTTCATTTTGAAAATTGCTTGCTTCATTAATTAATTTTGTTAAAGAGATCCTTTTCTCGAGAAAACATATGGGTTTCTTCCTTTTTCTTTTCTTTATTTTTTGTTACAAATAGTCTCCTGAGCTTCATATAGGAAAAAAAGCAGATTAAAAAATAAAAGAGTATAAATCGAAATTTCTTGGTTCACCAATTGAAGGTGAACAGCTGCACGTTATTGTTCCCACATTTTCTTTTCTTTTTAAGCTACTTGTTTTTCTGTTTCTTGGATATAACTTCAGAGAAAAATAAAAGCAAGAGCACAATGAACACAACATATAAATCAAGTTAACTATTTGAAGCAATTGCAAGTCCATCAAGCCCAAGTAATCCGGAAATTTCGATAGGATAAGAAACATTCTTACAGCAGGTGCCCTTGTCAACTATGTCAACGATCTGCCCAAATGTGATGCATGGACACATACATGTAACCAGACCTTCGACAACAAAAACAACAGAACACAAGAGTAGATGTTAGCTCAGTAAACTCCTGCTGAGTGTTCCCAGATGAAGGTCGAAGAGAGCCTCACAAAATACTGTCATGAGCAAAAACATTACGTACAGTTGCCTGGATCATCCATGCAATGGAATAGGCCTGTTGACCACCGAGTGATACGGCCATGGGGAGGAGGATGAATGTACATAGCTTCAGAAGGTTGATACGTAGTTGCAGGAGAATAGGTATAGTTTTCTGGTGGCGTCGGCGCTTGCACGGGCACGGCCATGCCAATGCCATGCTTCTGATGGTATGCTTGTGGAAGGTGAGGGGAATGCATCTCCGGATTCCCTGGAGCTCGCGAGTCTTCTTTCCTGTGAAGGACTCGCAGATACGTTGAAAGATGAAAATTAAGAACTTCTTTTGATATTCATTCGAGCCTCTTAATTAGCATGCTCCCGAAAATGTGTGCACAAAGACAGAAACAGCTTGCACAAAGACTAAGTATTCTTAATTTGAAAATGTGCACATACAGCTAAGACTATGCACGAGAACTGGAGTCAATGGTTGTTTAGTTTTTTTTCTTCTTTATGTAATAAAGAATGTCCATTGGTCTACAACCTGTGCTACATCCTCAATTAAAAACAGGTCCTATTCAATTTGAGATAGGATTACAAACAGAAACTCCCGAAACCCTACAGGGAGAGTCAACATAAATCTCATAGTTCAGGCTCACCGACAGGCACACAGATGATGATGAAAATTACAAATGTTGATTCACCTTTGGACATTTCAGAAGGGATTAACCCATAATGATTCCTTTTGAGGTTGCATCTATTTCATATTTATAACTTTTTAAATCCTAAACTCCTATCAAGTGAAAATCTCAAATCTCGAAGACAAGAAAAATTCTAACCAATCAAAAAAGAGAATTTTAAGTTTATATACATATGATAAAAGTTTTTAATCAAACTCTAACAATATATATAAATATATATAATGATCCAATTATAGGAGAAATCAAAATTGCAAGTAGTATTTATTAATAATGTTTAGGCATTTTTGGAAGTAGCTATATGTTAAATATTATAGGGACTAGTGCTAGTTCAAATTTAGAAGTCTGTTTATATATCATAAGAAAAGAAGCTGTAACACGCTATTTGAGTAGAATCCATATGAATCTTCTTTTTTTCAATTTGATAGTACGTAGTGTATATTCATCAATGATAACACATTACACAGACGTCTAACTTCCAAAAAAAAAAAATCAAGAGTGTGACGCCCAATTTGTTTATACAATTAATAACGAAGAACAATAAGATAGTTTGGACCTAACGATGTGGAGTACAGTACAGTAGGTGTAGCAGTTGTCTTACCGACGCTCAATAAAAAGAGGAAGATGCACCTAACGCAAGGGGAAACAAATAACAAGTAGCAGTATGACACCTAGGAAACATACATAGGCCAATCCACAGCACAAAGAAACTTGCAATTTAACAACAAAAAATGCATATACAAACTTGCAGTTTAACAAGCGTTGGTAGCAATGTTGTCAGAACCGAACTGAACGTCGATCCGGAGGAGCCTCCGGGTTAGGTTTAACCGATTGAACCGATTAAACCGGATGATCGGACCGGATACTATTAAAAAATATTAAATTAAAATATAATTTATTATTTAGATAAAAGAGTCATAAATAAGTGATTAAATATGAACAAAAATTAAATTTATTTTCAAAAGTTATGATTAATTAACATTTTATTTGATACAAAAATTATTAATAAATATATATCTTAAATAATTATTTATTAAAATATAAATATCAAGTAAAGAATTCTTTTATATTTAAAAAGAAAACGAAAAAAAAATAAAAATTGATTTAAAAGGCTTTTAACTATATTATTCATGGCCCATTAATCTCCAAAGTTCACTCTCTCTTTTCAACCCAATTTTTTTTTTGCTTGAACCGGTCGGTTCACTGAAAATGACCGGTTCAAACGATCCGACCACTATTTTTTCGGTTCTTGACCGGTTTTGACCGGTTTTGATCGGTCCAACACATTATCCGATTTTTGCATCGAACCAAGATCGGACTAGGCCCCGGTCGACGGTCGAACCGGTCGAACCGGCCGATCCGATCCGGTTCTGACAACACTGGTTGGTAGCATGCATAATATATACATGCAGAGTATTTTAATTTTTATCATATTGCATTATTTTAGTTATAGTATATGTGTTGATATCGCCCTGTACATTATTCATCGATGTAGCTGGCATGCATAGGACTTGGTCCTGAAGCATATCTTATCACATGGATATTTGTATGTGACGTGTAGAACAAATGACCATCTGTATATTCACAGACAAGCTCGAATCCTACCAAAATAATGTTATTTGATAACTCTTTTTTTTTTAAGAGAAGCTACTCATATATTCTTACTAATAAAAAATCCTAAGTCATCGAATCATAGAATACGAAGAACCTAGTGAGATAATGAGTCCTCAATTGTATGTTATTTGATAACTCAAATCCCCGTCTTTATAGAGGACAAAGAAAAGCACAAGAGCTCTAAATGTTCACGAGCTCTAACTGTTTTACACACACACACACAAATATTCTCGAAATATATCAAAATCTACGGTCGTTTAGTTCTTAGGTTTGTTATAAAGCATCTAGGTTTCGTAATCAAATTTCTAAAACTATATCGTTGAAGAAACAGTAGAATTTTGGAGCCAGGGACTAAATACCATAGATTAGAAAAAGTCTACACACATTCTTTGCTTTTCTAACTTATAAATGGTCTTCCAACATGAATTTCCGTTTGTAAATTCCTGGTTATGGAATAGATGAAACATATTTAAAAATGATAATCTATTCATGAACGAAAGTGTCAAAATTTGATCATTCTACTAGTTAGCCTGCATCACTCTAACAAAAGAGACATAATGAAACTGATCATTAATCGTTTTGGATGTTGTCAACTTTCAAACAGCAATTCGCATTATGCCATCCAAATTGTCACTTTCCTCTTAAGTTGGTCCTTTACTTTTGATAGCTAGCTCCATAAAACTTGGCTACTAAGGATGGACAATTAAGGAATAATAACTCAGGGCGCCAATTATTTAAACCATACGTTCGGGTGGGATCCAACCCAATTGGACCTTCATTGGTATAATTTAGAGAAATTCCAGATCTCATCCAACCCTATCCTACTTTCTTACCCATTGTATTATTTTTTTATTTTAATTTGCAATGATTTTCAATATTATGTTCATTTATCTTAATATCTTTATCATTATTCTCTTATATCCTATTATGTTCCCATTTTATTATTATTATTATTAAGAAAACGAAAATTATAATTAGGTATGCTTGATTATCGTATCAAACCTAATTCGACTTAGATTGGTAATTTTATAATATATGATTAAACTATAAATTAATTTGATTAGGTGATTCGACTCGGGCGCCCACCTTGCACTTCATGAAAGAATAACATAAGAGAAAATATCTTGATTCCTTATTGTAAGGCTCCAGATGATGATGAGAATGAAAGTTAGTCCCACATGGACAAAACACGGAGGTGGTCATGGGCTTATATGTAGCATTCTCCTTTACCATTCAAGACGCGTTTTAAATTCGTACGGGTCGTATATGCCCAAAGCGAACAATATCTTGAATGAAATTACAGAAGGTATCAGAGCCAACCTCGCGTGCTCATTTGAACCATGTGGGTCGACTCAACGAGGACGTTGAGCCCCGAAGAGGGGAAGATTGTAAGGCCCCAGATGATGACGAGAATGAAAGTTAGTCTCACATGAACAAAACACGAAGGTGGTCATGGGCTTATATGTAGCATTCTCCTTTACCATTCAAGACGCGTTTTAAATTCGTGCGGGCCGTATGGGCCCAAAGCGAACAATATCTTGAATAAAATCGGGGGTGTTACACTTATAGTATATTATATCAAGGAAACTATATTTTATCTGGAATGGCATCATCCCATGGCATGGCATGTTTTTTGACCAGCATACATAACTACACAAGGGAAACCTCTTTAAACTATTATACTAGAATTTTCTTATTCTATGAATATAAATATAAATATAATGTTCTCCTAACGGATTAAGAGTCTTTTTAGCTTAGTTGAAAAAAAAAAGACAAGCACTAGTGCTAATAAGTATTGAAACTATTTGAAAAATAAATATTTATGTGTTTGAATAAAAATATTGATAATAACAATAAGTAGTTGCATAAATTTATAAAATTTAGGTTAAATGCACAAAAAATTAAATTAAATAATTTAACTTAATATTATATATATATATATATATATATATAATTTTTATATTTACACTTTTTGGACGTTTCTATTTATTTTATATTTTACAAAAAAATATGAAAGAAGAAAAATAAGATAAACTAGAAAATGTGAAAGAAATAAATACTATACGATGATAATATTTAAATAATATGAGTGAAAGGGTAGTATAGTTGATTAAACAAAATAAGTTAACAATCCTAAAAAATAAGCAGTTTCTCCCTACTTATTTTTTTAATTTGTAGGTTTTTATCATAATAATTTATAAGTGAAATTTTTTCTTTATCAAACACAAAGATTTTTAAAATTAATTTATAGATATTTTTAAACTATTTTTTAAGGATGAAAACTTAGATTAAGTAATAAAACCTAAAAAGTGTGAGTACAAAATTTCTTGAGGAAGGTCATCCTCCCAAAAAGTATCGGAGAGCGAAACCAAAAAATCCGCTGTAGTGTTTGCATTGCGGTTAACATTTATACATCTAAAGTTTGCAAAAGATGAGATTAGAGTCCATATGTCTTAAAAAATGTTCCGCACATGTCGCGAAGAGACTGCTTGACGAGCGATAATCGTCACAGCCTGCGCACAATATGATTCAAGTTGGAGGTTGTTGATCCCCAGTTGATAGCATCGAGTAAAGCCTTCCCGAATGCCCCAAGCTTCCGCCTTTAGAACTGAATTGAATCTGCGGTTTAAAACACATGCACACACAAAGATAGAGTTAGTAGATCTAACTATGTAGCATGCTCTCCATATCTCATTTAAACATGCAAATGAACTGCCAATGTTCAACTTAAACTAGGAGTGAGAAGGGGCTCCCAATGGACCACCGAGTGATCTGTTGGGGAAGAGGAAGATCCCTCAAAGATGTTGATGCAACTCATTGAAGCTAGTCATGACCCGAGCCTAAACCATAGTAGGGGTTGCATGACTGGAACGAAAGTGAGCATCATTGTGTGATTTCCATATCCACCAAAGGGATAAAGCAAAAAAGGGTTAAGAAACGAGGTTGAGAATCAGTATCCAGGTTTTCGCTTTCTAAAACCCAATCACCATCAACCCAAAAATTCATAAAGGAAATTGAAAGTTTGTGTTAGTCTGGAAGAGGATCCAGATCTCTGCAGAATATGGGCATTCAATAAATAAATGTTTATTAGTCTCCGAGGCAGCACCACACAGTGTACAACCAGAGTTTATAGAAGGAGTAAATCTAGAAAGCATGTCATTTGTAGGGAGTCTATTGTGAGATAATTTCCAAATAAAATTTTAAATTTTTGGCAGGATCTTGATGCTCCAAATGACCTTCCAGTCATGGGGGTGGATCTAGGGGTCAACTTATAAAGTTATACACATATTTAGCATTAGGAACACCAAAAGAATCTATAGTCCAAATCCATAAATCATCATAGGGAGAAACAAGCAGATTACTTAAAATAATTTTATCTACTAAACAAGGGGCAAAACAATCCAAAAACACATTAAGATTTCATTCATACTGTTGCATCAAATCAGCAACTAGTAAAGACGAGCACTATAAGTAAACATCAATATAAGTAGGCTTGAAATATAAAGGAGTATTAAACAACCATGGGTCATTGTAGGAATGTGTGAGTCTCCCATTACCAATTTATTTCATCGGTCCCATTTTGATACTAACCATGGCATGCAAAAGAAGTCTCAAACTCCATTCAAATTTAGAGAGATTAGGAGGAGAGGGAGTAAACTAGGGATGCAGGGTCCATATTTATTAACAACTAGGGACACAAAAGTATTTTGGCAGTTGTTTAAAATAGCAAGCACTCTTTCAGCTATCAGAGAAGTTTGGATGTGTTGTAGTTTTTTTATCCTTAGCACTCTTTTAGTTGTACAATGTGCCATCCAATATGATGCAAACACTATTGTTTCTAGAAGACCAGAGATAACCTCTTGAAATTTTCTCCAAGGATTCAATAAAACCAGATGATATATGTATTGAGCTGAGGGAGTAGTTAGGGAGGGCATTCAGAGTAGATTTTATTAATGTAGTCTTACCAGCCTGTGTCAAGGATTTCATTTTTTATCATGCCAGTTTACCATGTATTTTTGCAGAAATATGTATGAGAGAGATCTTGGAGAGAAATTTAAAAGATGTAGGTGCCCCAAGGTACATGAATAGAAATGTTAATTCAGTATTTAGGATGTTTTAATAACCACCTTTCTTTTCCTACTGAATTTAGGTGGCAAATAAGTAGCTGACTTGTTTAGATTAACCTTTGATTGGTCAAGGCTTGATATTGGTTAAAAATAGCTTAAATTCGTTTGCAATTTAGAGAATTGGTTGCAATACATACTAACAGATCATCAACATAAAACATATGGCTGATAGATTGTGTTCGAGATTTGAAAGGTAGTATTCTTTCCAATGCCACCTCTTGGTTTAGTAATGAGGAGAATATTTGAGAGAATATGATAAAAATGTATGAAGAGAGTGTGTCACCTTGCCTAATGCCTCTGTTACTTTGAAAATAAGATGATAGAGTTTCATTAATATAACATGTGAATATTGGAGACTGTATGGATAATTCAATCCATTAGTTGAAAAATTCATGATGATTAGCACCTTAATAACAACATTTCAAGAGATTTTATCGAAAACCTTTTCCATATCAACTTTAAGAATAAGAAATTTTATTTTGCTTTTGGTCATGGAATGTGCAATTTTCTGAGCTAAAAAGATATTATCCTGAATAGATTTATTTGCAACAAAAGCAGATTGCGACCTATCAATCAATTCAAATAAGGTAGGATTCAATCTATTGGCTAAGATCTTTGCACTGCTCTTTAACAAACAATGCAGAGTGAGATAGACCTATAATCAGTCACTAACTTTGGATTTTGCGTTTTAGGAATAAATTTGATAGTTGTTTTATTGAGGCAAGTGTCCATATTGGAAGAACTGTAATATCTCCTTGGTTATATAAGGTCCCACAATATCCCAATAATTCTTAAAAAGTTCATGGGTTTGTTTGGATGCGGGAACTAGGGCCAGAGCCAACTCTAATTCCCGCTGGTTCCAACAAACACGAGCAAAAAAAAATTATTATGAAAACATGGTTATGGTCAAAGTCTCATTGATAAGAACTAAGTGAAAATTGGTTCCAACAAAAGCTATGTTGGAACCAACTTTTTTTTTTTTTTATTTGATGATCTAATGTTTTAAGAAATGATTATAACTTTAATAACATATTAATAAATTATATTTTTAGTTTAAAATACTAATACTAAAATGATTTATATTAATAACTTATATTATTATGCTAATAAATAAAAATTATTTTATTTTTTAGCTTTTTTTTCATATTTTATTTTTATATCTTTCATTTTTCTTAACTTTATTTTTTATAATGTACTTTTACATTATCTTAATTTTTTAATTAGTCTTATAATTATGTCATTTGATTAAAATATTATACACAAATTATTATTATATTTAATTATGATAATTATTTGAAATTAACTTTTTTTCTTTTATTTTTTGTTTTTTACGTTGCTACTTTTCACGTAGATTCAAATTTATGTTTCTTCTTTCTTAAATTTAAATATTTATAATATCTTAATTATTTTTTTATTAATTCATTTGTTAATTCCTCCTTAAACAAACTATAAAAAAATTTCAGTACACAATGTTATTATTTGGTATAATATCATGTTAAATTTTATTTTCTTATTTAAATGAGTAAATTATTATTATTTTAAAGCAAGTTTATATTATTAATTAATCTATTAAGTATACAAAATAAATAATAATTATTTATCATATATATATATATATGTATATTTAATATTTTTTATTTTTTTAAAAAAATATTCTTTAGTTTTAGAAGTTCATCCAAATATCCGTCGGACTAATACATCTGATTAACTTTTTAATTCTTCATCATTACACTTTTTCATCCAAACATCAAATCAAAATATTCTTTTCTAATCGATTAGTTCTCGGGAACTAACAAGAACATAAGTTTTTACATCCAAACGACACACATAGGTAAATCCATCAAGTCTTGAGGCCTTCCTAGGAGCCAAGTTCTAAAAATTATTTTTAACTTCATGGGCTGTAACAGGTGAGGTTAATTTGCCTATCCATGAAATATTTAAGGAGGGAAGGGAAGGCCATTCTACTAGGAGTATGTGACTATGGGTATCATGGGCCCATAATGAGGTGTAATGTTTAACAATTGAGATCGAATAACCTTATCCTTAGTTAGTATGTTACCTTCTATCTTCAATTTTATTAATTTGATTTCTTCTGTGTCTAATAATTGTGCTTAGGTGAAAAATTTGGTATCTTATCCCCCTCCTTAAGCCAATTGACCCTAGATTTAGATCACCACTTGATACTGATTTGCCTTAAGTAGGTTGCATGTAAATTGTATAAGCTTCTAAGTCTTTTTAATTCCTCCTCTGTTAAGTTGTGCCTTTCATCCTTAAATTCTAGCTCTAAGATTTCATGTTTAGCCTTATGAGCCCTATTCCCAAGCCTTCCTAAGTCATTTTTATTTCATCTCATTGCTTGCTCCTTTGTTTTATTTAAGGAGTTAGAAATTGGTTGATCTCCCTCCGTGGTTCTTCATATTTGTTGGACAATGGATTTAGGTTCTTGGTATTCAAAATAGAAGTGTTCATATTTAAAAGGTCGACATTTGTACTAAGAAGATTTGGCGCATGGTCTGAGGTGCCTCTATTGAGAGAGTGTATGCTTAGGTTAGGGAATTGGGTTATCCAGTGGTTGTTAAACAATGCTCTATCCAACTCATAGTGTGTTCTAGCTAATTATGTTTGTTATTGCACCATGTGTATTGTGTTCCTAATAAGGGAATGTCAATTGGTCCTTGATTATGAATAAAATCCTTGAAAATCCAGATTGACTTAGTTAACCTAAAAGGAGAGCCTCATTTATGATCATTTGGACTAATTATGCAATTCATGTCCCCAACTACAATCCATGGAATATCATCAAGATCAAGACAAGCGAGGGATTTCCATAATAGATTTTTGTTTATAGAGACTACATCATGAAGGTGTTGGGAGGAGAAGGTGATCGACGATACCTAGGCAACACCTAAATGCCTAGCAAGTAAAATACCTCCATATGTCCTAGAGCCCTCTTGGAAGCAATCTGTCCAGTTTTGTCCTAACTTTCTAATGGCCTATTATGAGTTGTTGCCGACCGTATGTGTTTTAGCAAAACTATAAGATCTGGATTATGTAAACTAATGAGATTGTGAAGCCGATCCCACACCTTGCTTCTGAGAGCGCCCCTACAATTTCAAACTAGGATTTTTATCATGTTCCAACTATGAGGTAAGGGATGTCATCATTGCCGCAACAACTTTTTCCTGCAAGGAAGAGATATGTTGATCAGAAGAGGGATTTCGTGATGAAACCTTACCTTTCTTTTTCTTAATATTTTTCTTCCTTGTACTAAGCGTAGGTGCTGAAGGCGAGAACCGCTGGGTGGCTTTTTTATTGCATCGTGGTTTCATTCAAGGATTCAAGGTGAGATCCACATCTATCTCTTATGGCTTTTCTTCTTATAAACTAAGTTTAGCAATATGTTTTAAGCATCGTTGGGAGCTGCGCTAGCAAAAAATTGCAATCTAATGTTAAAAATGTAAATATAAAATAATACTTTTCTAAACTTTTTTTTAGGATAGTTGATACATCTAATTTGATATATACTCAAATAAACTAACTTGTTGGTAGAATTGTGATGTTCCCACTTCCCACTGTGATGTTTCTCCTCACAAACAAAATGCAGGGTATATTATCAAATCTTCAGACTTCTACAAACTTGATCAGCATTCTCAAGACTCAAGAGGAAATCTGCATGTCCATGACGCATTCAAAACATCATGGCAGACATTTGGATATAACAAAATCTTTTGAACTTTTGAAAATTAGACATATCTTTAGGGTGAATAATTCAGACTCCATAGATCTGCTTATTTTTAATCTTTTGTGAGAGGCGCAATCATTTAATAACTTTCTTAGCTATTTGTATTGCTGGCTTTTCATTAATAGAATAGCTTGATTTAAAAAAAAAAGAAACTACCAGAGTGACATCACGAGGTTCCTGCACGTGAAGATCTTCGCATTAGGAGCTCTTCATTCCACATTTATTGTTTCGGATAGAAGTAACATATTAAATTGAGTTTAAAACTCTGATGTCAATTAGTTACTTTTTGATTCGTTTTTATCCTCTTTCTGTATTCATTTTGATTGGGAATATGTCTTTACCTTATCTTCCGCAAAGAAATTAACGGAAAGGAATCTTTTGCCTTATCAGCTGATTTTCGACTGGTCGGAGCTGCCCATGGAAAGCAAAAGACGTTATTCCCATTCGACATATATGATAATTAATCCAATATATTCTTTGAAGGCCCCAACAGCCCTCGGATAAGTTCAGATATGAAATGTTGCAACAAACATATCTCAGAAATATCATTTAAAGTTGGTTAGATTTCGTGGATAGAGGCACATGATCGATCTAGTCTAAAGATTCTCCACTGGTGGAAGTGGACAGCCAATTGACTAAAAAGAACATAGAGCACCTTTTTTTATTGCCATCATAAATTTTGAAATATCTAAATTAGTTTGTGTCATACGAATGACATATACCACGATGAATGAGATTCACAATTAAAAAAAAATTACCTAAATGATCATCCTTTAATAATAACTTTTAGATTCATGATTCTTGAAATAATACACGCTTATTATTAGACAAATTGGATACTATAAAATAAGATGAATAAAGTATGATAATTATATTAATGAAATATATAAAATATTCAATTGTGATCTACTGATCATGATCACAATAAAAAATATTATTTAACTAATAAAATAAATTAATAAATAAGTATTAGATATATCAAAAGGAAAAGAAGAAGAAGTGGTGTACCCGCTTTAGGAACCAATGAACAATTGTAGATATGCCTTCAACAGATTACCACATCTTATGAATTTCCAGAGTTGCATTGAAGTCTGGTTGTAAACAACTTTCTTTTCTTTCATTTGGCCCCTTCTCTCCTTTCGCGGCCACACTTCCAAATCTAATGATGTACTTTTCGGCCCCTCTTCCGTATCCATCTTTTCTCACATTTTGTGATGACTCGCACTAATATAAAATACTTAGTTATATATAAACTCATTATTATTTTTATATTTTATTCAAATTTAAAATTCTTTGTGTAAGATCATCTGCTCATCAAAAAATTAATTACTTTGCATTCTTGGTCCCTACAAATTCTAAACACACCCTAAAAAATACGAATAAACTCATGATTGTTAAGAATAGAAATTTGATATTATTATTTTTATTGGCTTAAGTTTTTAGGAACATTAATACTATATTTAATTTAATATAGTATCAAAATAAAAAAGTCTGAATCTTAATGTAGTGCGTATTCAAAATTATTATTATTTTTCCAGTGGTCCATATGCTAAATTTTGAATTAGATCAAATTAAATTGTCAACTACTTCGCATAATGAGTAATATTAAGAATAAAAATATGAAGAAGATATTCTTTCTATTAGTTTAAGTTTTTAAAATCATTGATAATATATTTAATTTAGAATTAATATGTAACTTTTGCATTTAATTCTTACAATCATGGTTAGGATAACTATGTCCAGAAACGTTAACTATGGACTGTTGAGAAAAGGGAGTAGCTGCAGAATTCAAGAATTAAAAACATAACAATTACTTTTCAATAAACGTGCCGACCAAAAGTTCCCAAAAGATAGGATGTAATATCCCATTCTTTCCACCAAATGTGGTTTATATGAATTAAAAATCTTATACCTACATAGGCAGCTCAACATTACAATAAGTAGTTGATATAGCCCAGAATGAAAGGTCTTGCGAACTTGGCAAGCGTTATCGTTAGGAAGAGAAGGTAAATAGGTAACCAAATCCATTTTGAGTCTTGAGAATATAAAGAATATCAGTAACTAAAAATAACTTATTTTTCTTATTCAAATGTTATGTAGATTTCGAATCAAGTCTTTTTAACGACTTAACAATAGGTTAGTTCAGTCATAAGTGAAGTAAAATTTCAGTACGGGGATATTCTTATTCTTTTAATATATATGTCTTAATTGTGATGAAACTTCTGCCACTGTCAATAAATTGCAAACTTTCAATCTTTTAACATGTCACTTGGCAATGAGAATCTCGTCAGAACTTCGATTTTACCAAATGACATTTCACAGAATTGATGGGTGAATATGACTTTGCATTTTCATACTCCCTTTCCTGCTATTCATACTTATTTTTTTTTTCATTTTCTTTAAAAGGAAGTGTAATTATCTATTGATCAAGGAGTCTTGATACATAATATTTAGGAGATCTTGTGGTGGATCATCCTCCAAAAAATAGTTGACATTTCTAGAACATTCAAAAAGTGCCAAAAAGCCAGCTGCTTGATTAGCATTCCTATAGCAGTGATTAATTTTAAAGTTACAAAAGATTGTGGTGATGTTGAAGATGTCGTGTAATATATTCCTAATCCTCCATGGTCCCTTCGATCTTTGGCATATGATCTTCACCAGGGATTCCGAGTCTGTTTCAATGATTACACTTGTGATATTTAGTTGCTTGCATCTGTTGAGTCCCTCAAGTAAAGCCCATGCTTCGAGCTCCAGAATTGAATTTGCCCTGCGCGAGTGTGCTCATGCAGCAATTAATGAAGAGTTAGCACATCTTAGCAGGTATCCTACTCCCTCTAACTCATCGGCTGTTATGAAAGAGCCGTCTGTGTTCAGTTTGAACCAGAGGCGAGGAGGGGGCTCCCATTTGACTCTGATAGAGTTCTTGAGGGTAGGGGCTTCAGACATGTGTGCAATCTAATGTTCATTAAAGCCGACCAAAGCCTTCACTCAGACCTTAGAGACGATCCCTGATTTGGATCTAAAGTGTGTATCATTCCTCATGTTCCATATCCCCCATAAACAGTAAGAGAATAAAGAGAGAAGAGATTGTCTAGTACGAGTATCAAGTTCGTGACCTTCCTTAACACAATTACCGTATTGCCAATCATTGATAAATTCAAAGTTAAGTTTGTTTTCTGCTGAAATATGACCTATAACTGAGTTGTTATAGAGCATTGAAAAAATAGATGTGAATTTGTCTCAACTTCTAGTCCACAGAGCGAGCAACTAGGAATAATCGATGAATCAAACCTCAGAAGAAAATCCTTTGTAGGCAAACGATTATGTAAAAGCTCCCATAAAAATAAATGAATTTTCGGGGGAATCGGAATGTCCCACACTTTTTTCCAAATCAGATTTCCTGAACTCCTGGGCGGCTGGCAACTTAGAAATTTATAAGCAGATTTAGCACTTGCATCACCATTAATATCTGGTGCCCATATCCACATGTCATCATTAGCGCAAGCAGGTAAAAAATTAGCAGCAATTTTAACAGCTAATACATCACCAAAATAAGTAGACAACATGTGCATATTCCATGAATTATTGGTTATGAGATCACTTACGTTCATATTCATGAGGGAAGTTTCAACATTCACATAAGTGGGCATGAGAGCAAGGGGAGATGAGAAAAGCCAAGGGTCCAACATTACCTTAGTTGAGGCACCATTACCTATCAATCTTTTGAAACCCATTTTCAGTTGGGATATGGCTTCATGGATTAATTTCCAGCTCCAGGCTGGATTTGGGGTATTGCAAGGGATCCAGGGATGTAAAGGGCCATATTTTTCTATAACCAATTTAACCCAGGGGTTATTAGCACCATTTAGTGCCTCCATGATTCTTTTAGTTAATAGTGAGTTGCGTGTGTGATGCAGATTCCTAATTCCCAATCCTCCCTCAGATTTTGGCAGCTGGATAGTACCCCAATTTATAAGGTGGAGATCTCTTCTGTTAGACCCAGTAGGATCCCAAAGGAAACCTCTTGAAATTCTTTCTAGGGACTCTATAATTCCTAAGGAGATATGTATAGCTCCTAAGGAGTAATTAGGTAATGTATTTAGGACAGATCTGATGAGTGTGGCTTTCCCAGCTTAGTTCAACATACTTTTTTTCCATCTCGCTAGTCTAGATGATGCTTTATCTATAAGAAAAGATTGTTCTTTCTTAAGCAGGTGTTTTGGGGATATGGGGGTGCCAAGATACATAAAAGGGAAAGTTCCTATTCTGATCCCCATGCCTAGACCTATACAGATTTTTAAATTCAACCACTCCTTTCTTATCTCTTTTTTAATAAACTTTTAACTTAATTTTTAATTCTAAGTATTAAATTTTAATTTTAAATAATAAAATTTAATATTATGCTAACTTAATCTATATAATTATAAAACTATTAATCCCTATTTTTTTTTACAGTTTTTCTTAAAAAAATATTTTATTATATTATACATGAGATTAATTTATATTATTTATTAATATTTTATAAAAAATATTTTATTATCTTATATTAAATATATAATTAAAAATAATTCAACTAAATGCATTATTAAGATTTTAAATTACTTTTATTTTTTTAGATTTTTTATCTTCAATAAAAAAATTATATTTCATCTTTTCTGCACCCATATTTTACCAAAACCCCGATTGAAACATATTTATTAAATCAACTAATTATTATATTTTAGTTCATCTAAATTAATTGGGACTTAGGAAAACCCAAGTTTTGCTTCGAAATCCGAAGTTGGATGGCAGTCCTCCTCATTGCTTTATCCGATGATCTCTCTAATACGGAATCCTCGTGAAACATGCTGCCGGTATCCAGCTTCCCATGCATTATTAATATTATATGCATAAACAGGAAACCTTTAGCATCAAGAATAAAGTGATCATCTTATGGCCATTAACTGTCATGTCCTTTATAAGGAGGGCCAAAGGTTGAAGTTTGAGATACTGTGTGCACTCCAAACTTCAGAGAGTTCACAGCAATAAGTACTTGCACCCGCAGAACAAAGGCTGTTGCAGCAGCAGCAGCAGTAAATGGCTATCAAGAACGCCGCCCGCTCCTTGGACGGGGAGAACATGACGGTGGATGAGTTTAAGGAATGGCTGAGGAGGTTCGACACCGACAAGGACGGCCGCATAAGCCGCGAGGAGCTGAAGAAGGCGATCCGCAGCGTCCGGGGATGGTTCAGTGGCTGGACTAAGAGCGGCCGTGGCATCCGATTCGCCGATTCCAACGGCGACGGATACGTTGACGAGAGCGAGATCGACGGCCTCGTGGAGTTTGCTCAGAAGAGTTTGGGTTTCAAGATCGTGACTTATAATTAGCCTCCTCGCCCACAAGATCGCACCAAGTGCATGAAATAAAGTATATCGTTGGGCCATGCTTTATCTATCTATAGACGAAGAAACGTGTGGTGTTCTCAATTACTATAAGCTTCATGAGGATGTGTGTTTTGCTCTCTCTTAATTTCTCTCCTTTTTGTTGGAAAAACTACTTGGCATGGAGCGACAAATATTGTACTTTGTCCCCCTTAATTGATAAGTTTACAAACCTTGTGTTTGCTGCCTCTTGTGATGCATGAATTAAGTGTTATAGTTTTTTTTCCTAAAATTTATCTTTTTTGAGAAATTGGTGTATTAAAAACTTTTACTCTCTTTTAGTATTAACCTTAGTCTAGATGTGTCATGAAAGCGGAAGCATACAAATATAGACGTAAACACAAACAGAGAAGAGAGTAGAGGGAAACAAACACAACACAAACATGCAGTTTGTTATCGAGGTTCGATCGGTCGAACTCTTGGCCTACGTCTCCGCTCCGATCTTCTCCCACGAGATCTTCAGAGTTCACTATTTCCTTCTTCAAGGGCGAAGGCTCCCTTACAGCTTCTCCTTTCTTTGCACTGAGGACAAGGAGACAACCTCTTACATGTAATCGCTCAAGATCGCTTGAACCCTTCTCACAAGGGGAACTATGGCTCT
>LTAE01002176.1:33971-46214 GCA_001647135.1 Pontederia paniculata | reverse complement strand
AAGATCGTAAAAGTTTTTAATACACCAATTCACCCCCCTCTTGGTGCCATTCTAGATCCTACATCATATACTCCGTGCTTTTGCTCTTCACATGTATTCTCCCTTTAATACTGGTCGATCGCTTCATATGCTTAGGACGACCACTGTGCACATGTAGTTCTTCTGATATATATTACGTGTGCACAGATCGTCCATTCTTTCAACTCATGGTCGACCACTACTCTGAACTTGAATGCATCTTGTTACAGAAATCAACTCAACAAGTTCATCAGTATAGACTAAGTTCACGTACAAATTTATGATCATCAAAACACACTCGGGATCCTAGATTCAACAAATAATACTTACAAATAACAATTAGAGCTATATTTTAATTCATAATATGATCATAATAATATAATATTATATAAATATTATTTATTATGGTCACTAATTTATAATAATAATATTATTATCATTATTATTATTTGTTGATAATTTATTTATTATGTTATATTTTATTTATGGAAGACTTAGAAGGACGAATATGAAAATTAATATAAATAAGATTACCACTTGGGTGGTAATCTGGTTGGACACACCTCTCTTAGGTAATCTGGATTACCATTTCACAGTCAGTCTACATTGCTAGACAATCCAAATTGCCTACGAATTAAAATAAGTAAACATGGTAGTCTGGTGGGTCTAGATAATTTTAAATTCAGATTATCAGTAATCTACAAAGATTATCGGAAGAGAAACGCCCCATAAGAGTAATATCTCTCAATTTTTAGTATCCAAACAACTATTTTAATATATTTTCAATTATAGAAAATAAATCATTGAAATTAGTTTTTCCATAGGATATGAAGGTATCCAAACATACTCTCACTTTAGAATTCACTAGAGTTTTTCGAAATCCACTGAAGACATCGTGAATTCACACGATAAAAGAACACTAAATTTAATTTGAAAAAGAAATATTCAAAGTCTACTTTTATTCATATCAAAATAACTCTTATATAAAATTTTATATGTAAAGATTGACCTAACAAAAACATCTAAAATAACTAAAAAATCTTTCCATGATAATAAGAGGAAAACATAAATAATAATAATTCTAAGTAATAAAATCTTTTAAATTAATAATATTTGGTGCTACAAAATCTAACAGAATTAGTAAGAGTCAAACACAATCATTTTATTTTTTTTATTTGAACTTTTACTCGCTCTTCTATTTTCTCCTTTTTTATTATATACCTTATTTCTAAATTTATTATGTATTATTAATTTTTTATGATATTTTTATTAATTAAATATAGAGTTTAATAGAGATGTACCATATTCAAGAGTTCAAAAGATAAAACCTATCCTCATTTAACAAAGTTAATATTATATTTATTTTTAATCACATATTTCAAATTTAAGAGCTCAAAAAATAAGATCTATCCGACTAAAATTAATATACACATTTTTTTTAATAAAAAAAACGAAGTTAATATTGACTTTAAATGCAGGGGTAATTTCGTCAAAGAGAATTTAACCTTACAAATGGACGCCGCTTTTGTCCAACAAAGTAATAAACCCCTTGAGATCAAATCGTCCTCCTGCTTCCCGCTGTCACCGCCGGCGCCGGCGAACTGTTGTAGGTTTTTGGGAAAAGCTCAACAATAGGTGCAGAGAGAAGCCACCAGAATCGTCAGAAATGGTGGGTTCGCCGGTGGTGAATATGTACCCGCTCTCCAACTACACCTTCGGCACGAAGGAGCCGAAGATGGAGAAGGACACCTCCGTCGCCGATCGCCTTGCCCGCATGAAGGTCAAGTATGTATCTCGCTCCCTCTCATTTTAACTGCACAAAATTTAGAGGTAGATTAACCCCAGATCCGATCATTAAACCCTAGCTGCAATTATTGAGCAAAAGGGAAGAGGTCTGATTTGCTGTATCCCTAGAATAATTCCCAAACAATCAGAAATTAGTTCTGGAATAAATTGATTCTATCGTTGCGTACTGCGTTCGGATGCCTTCTGGCCTAAATGTGCTTAAGTGCATGATTGCATCGGGAGACTTTAAGCATATTATTTATTCAACCTTAAAGGGGGACAATGTCCCGTTACATAATTCTAAAGCAACCTGAAGAGTGCAGGTTCCAAGTGGGTACTCATAAGATTTGTAAATGTGAGTGAATCCGTCTCAAGCAAAATGTGTCTGAAACCAAGGTTCCATGCCCTTGCCAGTCTGTCTTTGATAGCCAACAGTTTGGCAGTGAAGGCAGTTGTCTCTCCAATGATTCTGGTCGAGCCACCAATCCATGATCCTTTGTTGTCCCATAAAAGGCCACCTGCCCTGGCCATGTGAAGTGGAGCATTTGAGGCTCCATCTGTATTGAGGGTTGCGTTTGGCGAACGAACTCAATGGTGTATCATAGGATAGACCAGTTACTGGTGGCCAGAGTAGTGGGGTCAGATTCTTGGATCCCTTGAAAAAGCTAGTGGCTGTATGCTTGATGACCGGGCAAGGATCAGGAGGCTTTGTGAAGGAAGTGAGGGTCGAAAATAGTTTTCTTTCGTCAGTACCAGAGAAGCTAACAGCCGTTGCGAAGATGATGCACCAGGTAAGAGAAATCCTTGGTCAGACTTGATGTTTAGATTTTGGGCAAGCCATGCCTTCAGCGACAGTGTGAAGAAGTGGTGCCAAGTGAAGCACAAACTAGAGTTTTCCAGCGATTGGCAGCGATGAGGCAGTCACATGGCCTGTATAGTACATCTTCCGGGTGTTTCATGCAAATGTTGCATAGGTCAGATGGCGCTAGTCTCTGATAAGAGGCTGAAAAACTGACTATGAAAATGAAAATAAGATAATTGTTATTAGTAAGAATATGCAAGAATCTTAAATACAATTATTTTTTTTTTGAGGAAAAGGAGGATGATTAACCAATATGTTAATCATTCACACATGAGATTATTTCATTAATAATAAGTTGAGCATTACAAAAGACAAAAGAGTGAAGGAAAATTAGCGAAATGGTCTAAACTAAGTCCATTCTTTGGTGAGATAGGTTGCATGAGCCTTGATATTCTCAACATAACAATGAGCTCCCTGGAAAACGACCTTATTTCGCTGCAACCAAAGTGCCCATAGTATAGCGAAAATCTTGACTCGTGCCTTCTTAGTTCTGTAGATGACAACCGGTGGTGGAGAGCCTCCAGTCCTAAAGGATGTCCAGAATGCTTCCTCAGATTCACAGCTGAGCCAAGTGATGCTTGCTTGATTCCAGGTTTCCTTGGCAATAGAACATTTGAAGAAGAGATGGTCTGTGTTCTCATCCTCACCAACACATAGCTTACAATCAGAAGGGGCCCCTGGCAGCCATCGAGTTCGGTATGAGGCTGTGAGGATTCTTCTGCGACGCAGCAGCCAAATGAAAATTTTGATCTTAATTGGAAGTTTAGTTTTCCAGATGAGGCGGCAGTCAGTGATCAGATTGGGGTCATTTATTTGTTGAGTTCCACGAGAGCTGTTATAGGCCTGTTTAACAGAGAAATTTCCTGTCGACCAGATCCAACTGTCGGAGGTAGATGGTCGCAAGGAGTAAGCTGAGATGAGGTTCAGTAGGCTAATAAGGTCCTCGAAGCGCTGATCAGATAAGGGCGATATAAAACAGGGCGCCCAGCAATTGCCTTCCCAGATGTTCGAAAGAGTGGCATTTTGATCACGAGCTATAGCAAAGAGGCGAGGATATAGATTGGCTAAAGAGCCAGCCTGCTGCCAATCGTCATGCCAGAATGAGAAAAGGTTTCCTGAGCCAATCTGAGGAGCAAAGAGTGACCTAAGCCTGGGGGAGATCTGAGATATACTGCGCCAAAATGAGGAGTCACCAAGCTGGGGCTGGAAGCGGAGATCCCAAGAGAGTGTTTGTCCATGAGTAGCAGTAATAAGAGTGGTAAAGAGGTCATCTTTAGGTGTCATTACTCGGCAAACCCATTTGCAAAGGAGGGCGTTATTTAAGTGTCTAAGATCCAAAACTCCCAGGCCTCCCTCCAATTTTGGTTGACAAACAGAAGACCAGTCAACAAGATGAACCCCTTTGGTCCCCGGATTTGAGCCATGCCAGAAGAATTTACGTCTAATGATATTCATTTTAGTCTCAACTTGTTTGGGCATATTGAGGACTGACATGAAATAAATTGGCAGGGCAGATAGCACGGAGTTAAGTAGAATCAATCTGCCACCACGTGAAAGGGACTTGGCTTTCCAACCCTCCAATTTTTGCTCCATTCTGAGTATCACACGTGACCAGTCCTTTGGTCTTGCAATTCTGTCCAGCAGTGGTAAACCCAAATAGGAAATAGGGAGAGAGGTTGCTGATGTGTGGAGCTCAGCTGAGCATCTAGAGATTTCGCTGTCCTCCATATGAAAAGGTATGAAAGTAGATTTAGAGTGGTTGATGGACAACCCAGAGAAATCACCAAAGAGCTCCACAAGTGCAGATGTACGTTGGGCCTCCAAAACTGAACCTTCCACAAAGAAGATGGTGTCATCAGCATATTGGAGAAGGGGAATAATCGTGTTGCCATCATCGCGTGGAGAGAAACCAGAAATTAGGCCTGAGTCGCAAAGAGAGAAAGCTGCAACAGCCAATGAATCAGCAGCAAGATCAAAAAGTAGAGGTGCAAGGGGGCAGCCCTGCCGCACCCCTTTTTGAGGCTGAATCCATTCCCCACTTGGTGAACCATTTACCAAAACAGTAAAGGAGGTTGTGGTGACACATCTCTTCATCCAGGAGATCCATAGATTTGGGAAGCCCCGTTTACATAGTGATTGCCAAAGAAAGCTCCAGTTTACCGAGTCGAATGCCTTTGTAAAATCCACCTTCCAAATGAAACCCTTGCGTTTCGTCTTCTTCCAATTAGAGATCATTTCCGAGGCCAAAACATAGCTGTCCAAGATGGATCTCCCACGAATGAAAGCCGATTGAACTGGGGATATCAAGTCATCCATAACAACACGAAGCCGGTTCGCTAGGACCTTGGATACAAGAAGGTAAATTGCATTGGAGAGGGCAATGGGGCGATATTCTGAAAGGCCCTCCGGGGAAGATGTCTTCGGAATAAGGAACATAAAGAAGTGGGTTCAGCCTTTCAAAACCATAGTTTCCATCATAGAATTCATGGAAAACACCCATGATATTATCTTTAAGGAGGGACCAAAAATTGCAAAAGAATAGAACTGGGAATCCGTCGGGGCCAGGAGATCCCTCTCCCTTGAGGTCTTTAAGGGCAGTCCATACCTCAGTTTCGAGAAAGGGTGTGATCAGCGGAGGCTCCTGATCAGGTCTCAAACACTTGACACCCCTGCCGAGCCATTGCCAAGAGCTGCAACGGCCACGTTTCGTGGAGTTTCGGAAATAATTTGTAGTTGCTTGCCGAATCCGGTCTGTTTCCTTAATCTCCTGCCCATCAATTATCAATCTGTCAATTCTATTTGCCCTTCTGCGGCCACTGGCACATCGATGAAAAAAACGTGTGTTGGAATCTCCTTCTTTGAGCCAGAGTTGTCGGGAACGCTGCCGCCATAAGGCTTCCAGTTTGCAGTCTTCCTGTTGAACAGCTATCTGGAGTTTGATTCTTTCTTTGATTTCAGAGTCCGATAGGGTTCTGCTGTCTTCAGTTCTGTCAAGCTTGGATATAGAGTGAAGGGCCTCAGATCTGCGTTGAATCAGTTGTTCCTTAAATTTCCTGCCATAGGAGCGAAGAAAATTCCGAAGCAGCTCGAGGCGCAGAAACAAGGTTTTAGTAGCAGATGTGGAAGTAGGGAAGCTGTGCCATTTATGTTCGATTAGATCAGAGAATTCTGGGTCAGATAACCATGCCTTTTCAAACTTGAAGTAGGAGCCCCATCTATTCTCCGCATTTGAGCGCCAAAGAATAGGAGTATGATCGGAGAAAGGGCGGTCAAGTGCAGTCACCTCAGCCAACTGGAATTTGTCCGCCATCTCAACTGAGCAGATAAAGCGGTCAAGCTTTGATTTAGCATGAGGAGAGGCGGAGCTGGTGAAGCGACAGCCCTTCGTTGGCAGATCAATTAGGCCTAGTTGATTAATTAGTTCTCGAAATCGTCTCGTTGCTCTACTTCTGATTTGATTGTCGGTCGGCCTGTCCTCACTGTTGAGGGTCACATTAAAATCACCACCAATGAGCCATGGTGTGCCATCATAGCGCTCCCCAATGTCTTGAAGCTCCTCCCAGAGGATGTTTCTGTCTGCGCTCAGAACCGGACCATACAAGCATGTCACTAGGAAGCGGTGATTGTCCGATCGGGAGAGCAGGATTGCAGAAATAGAAAACTTGGAAGAGAAAGAGGTCTCATGGTCAAAAAGATTTTCACGCCAGCCAATTACAAAACTCCCAGACCTGCCCTCAGCCTTCAATGCGGCAAATTTGCTCATCCAGGAACCACTGGTTTGTTTCCAGAGTAAATCAGAGAAATTTTGCAACTTGGTTTCTTGCAGCAGAGCAATATCAACTTTCCAATCCCGTAGATAACTTCCCAAGGTGCTCCTTCGCCTTGCATCTCCAAGGCCCCTGACGTTCCAGCTGAGTATCTTCATCCTGAAACTGAAGGGGCACTTCTACTCCTAGATCTTAAATACAATTATAACCAATGACTTATCCGTTCCAGAGGAAATATTTCTATAGTCCGTGTGGAGTGGACCAAACTTCAATTATAAACAAACTTTTCAAAGGCTGAAAATAAAGATAGAACCTCGCCATGTATTTATAACATGAAGGGTTAGTTTCTATAACTAAATAACAATAACTACTAATGGAGAAATGAACACAATTCTTTTAAAAAAAAAGAAATGAATATAACTACCCACTATTCTTTTAATCAGCCCATTAACATTTTAACTAATGTAAGTGGTATCTTATCAATACATCCCTCCAAAAATTTCGCCTTGTCCTCAAGGCAAAGAGAAGAAAATTAATTTGATTGATAATTTTCTGCAAGTACAATGTTGATGTCTTCAAACTTAGGAAACTCCATCTTGGTGTGGAGATGTTGGAGAGGATGTTTGGACCACCTTGAACTTTCCTCTGTGATGTGTATGAAAGCTGATTTCTTCTTGGATGAAATTATCTTTTTGTGCTTCTAATGATGTTGCATCTGCAATTGAAGAATTATGCTGAAAAATATTAGAAAATTGTATCAAAGAGTGCAAGGTGGTGTAAGGATCTTTGTCACTCATATCAATGATAAGAGTCTGCAAATATGTCTATGAAAAAGAAAATAAGATAATTGTTATTAGTAGTAGTAGTGGAAGGATCTTAAACACAATAACAACTAATAACTTAGTTGTTCAAGATGACAAATCTCCATAATCCGTGTAGAGTGGACCAAACTACAATTACAAGGATGATAAACAAACTTTTCTAAGGGAGAAAATAAAGATAGAATCCAACCATGTATTTATAACATGAAGAGTTAATTACTACAGCTAAATAACAACAATTACTAATGGAGAAACGAACATAACTACCCACTATTCTTTTAGTTAGCCCATTATCTTTTTAAATAATATAAGTGGTATCTTATCAGTCTCCTTTGTGCCCCGAGTTTGTGTGTCACCAGACTGTTGTGTAATTCCATCCAGAGGAAAGATCTGATTTTCTAGGGGCCTTGCATGATGCATCTTTTGATGTGAATGCAACTAAAGGTTTAGTCTTTGAGTTTTTTAACAACCTCACTTTTACTACAAATTATTTAGGCAATTCTACTCCGATTGATCTGATTGGAAATTGGTGTAGTGATGAATGCATCAAAAGAATTATACTTTTTGCTTGATACGTTGATGGAAGGAAATATTGAACACATGGGTTGATGACATTTGTTTATCCACAGTTAGACTTCGTTATATCTATCTTTGTCTAGAACATTTTTTTATTTCTTTAGATCTACTTGATTACCAGATAATTCTCTAAGTTTTATGAGAGTATTTGGATATTTCTTGTAAAGATTCCCTTTTGATTGGGCTTTGCCATACGTCTAATTGTGGAAAGAAATATTAAGTTTTTTCAAATTTGAAATTATGTGATTTCGGTCATCTGAAGAATTAGGGCTGTGGTAGCTGCCATATCTTCGACTAGTACACTCCCTCGAGAAAATCTACTGGTACATGGCAACTGATGGAAAAAAGAGTGTGGAAACAGAATTATGAATGCAAATTGAAAAGACTTAGCTTGAGTTGCCAGTCTAATAATAATTGAGTGAGGCCAATTTTTTTTCGACAGAAATGAGTTTCAGGCCTTCAATTTGAATCAGGGTTTTATTCTAAACTGCAGAACATTTTGGAATTGTTATAAACTACCTTACTATTCAAGTTCAATAATTTCTTTTCTTGTTTCTATTGAACGGCACATGCCCCTATCATTTAATGAAAAAAATATTATTGATAGTTGGAAAGAGTTGTACAGTGGTGTTTGATTGTTTCGTTCTCAATCTTTATGTTTACTTGTATGGAAGAATTAGCGTGATGTACAATCAACTCCAAGAGGAGCTTTGATGTTTTTTTTCCAAGTCATGCATTATCTACTGTGCATCTATCTTTTGGATTCTGATAAGTATCACTTTGACTAGAAGCTGCACAGTAAGGGCTTTTATTTGTTAATTGGTTTTGATGCATTTTTTGGCATTCTCCTTTGGAATGTTTCTGTTTTATTGTTATGTATCTTTCCTTTTAATTTCCTTGATATCATGACTTGATTGCATTTTTCCATTCAGCTATATGAAAGAGGGTATGCGAACTAGTGTTGAAGCAATTTTACTGGTAAAGCTCTTTATTCTTTATCATGACAAGTCCTTTCATTTATCACATGTGTTTTTATTGAGTGTCTAGGAGATGTCTTAAGCACTGTGAAATTCATATTTACCTTTTAAGTAGTCATTGCCCATTGTTCATGACACTGTTGCATCATTGCATATGTTTTTTTAATCTTTGGCTAGCATAATTTTCTTTGCAAGGTTAAAAAAATGGAAGATAACATTTTAACCCTCAAAATAATCTTTCTTTACTTGAACCTTAATATAAACTTTTGTAGGTTGTAATTTTATCACTTTAAAATAGTTTGATATTTTTAAAGGCAGAATGCTTTGATAATATTTTGTATGATCTTAACGGATAAGAATGTTCGAAATCCTAACTTGAGCTTCAATATTACTTGGGAGCACTTTTGTTGTTATTACAGGTCCAAGAGCACAATCATCCCCATATACTATTACTGCAAATAGGGAACACCTTTTGTAAACTTCCTGGTGGTCGACTGAAGCCTGGTGAGAATGGTAGGTTATTTGCTACTTCTTCTCAGGTTTATCTTTTTCTGATCTGCATGATTTTATTTTACGATCTATTCAAAACCTAGATTTCCAAACCTCATGCAACTCTGTTCCACAGAAATAGAGGGTCTTAAACGAAAGCTTTGCAGCAAACTTGCTGTAAGTTCTCCCAACTTTCAACCAAATTGGCAGGTAACTAATCTTTACCTCCTCCATTTCACTGGGAGTGTTTATTGTAATACTCGAATCTTTACCTCCACCATTTCACTGGGTGTGTTTGTTGTAATACTTGAATGCATTTATTCTAAAAAAATACTTAAATGCATTTAAGGAAATGGGTTCTGTAGCAATCATCAGTTGGACAAAAAAGGATGTTTTATCTTGGACCATGTGGTTCTTCACTTGAGCAGTTTACTAGATCGTGTGTAATATTTTGCATGGATTTTTGAGCTTCTTCTTTAGAAAAAGTTACTTTTTTTTATAATATTAGTTAGTTTTTGTTAGGATTTCCCTTATATTTCTCAAGTTTCAAGTTCAGTTGAAGCTCTCTTTTAATATCATCAGTTTGTATGTTTTGTAACTTTCAGATTGGAGAATGTGTTGCTACTTGGTGGAGGCCAAACTTTGAAACAATGATGTACCCATATTGTCCTCCTCACATTACCAAGCCCAAGGTAAATTGCTGCAAAACCTTCATAAGAAAAAATATTTATTGTATTTTGGATGTACTATTAGTTTATTTTGCATTTTATGCTCAAAAAGCTTATGCTTCCATGAAAGATAAACTTTCCTGCGTTTTACTCGCATATTAATATTTTGTTATTCCAAAATCTTTGTCAGCTTCTGTGCTTTAAAAGTTAAAATGATGTATTCCGTGTATTTGTTGAGTTTTAGTTTCTAATTTTTTTTTATTTTCAGGAATGCAAGAAGCTTTTCATAGTTCACTTGTCAGAAAAAGAATACTTTGCTGTTCCGAAGAACTTGAAGTTGTTAGCTGTTCCATTGTTTGAACTCTATGACAATGTTCAGGTATCAATCACGAATGCAGTTTAGTTTATCACAGTGGTTCAAGTTCTTATATGTATTTTAATTGTATTAGCTTCTTTTTCTTGTTTCCAAAGTATAATAAGCCAAGAGATCCTTCTGAAAAGAAAGTTGAATATGTCACAACTCAAATAGATTGTATTTTTCAGGATCAGGCTGTGTCTTGAAGCATAAAGTCCTCTAGTAAAATGGTTCTAATACTGGTTATCTTAGCCCATGATGCATAACTGGAAGCATCTCAACTCTAACCCTTGTTATGCAGGAATTCATAGGACCCTGATGCTCAGAAACTTTTAACAGATTACCTGTATTGTGTCCTAATTTCGTATTTGATTCTATTCAGAGATATGGACCTGTTATATCCACCATTCCCCAACAACTGTCAAGGTTCCAGTTCAATATGATCTCATCGTGAAGAGGTGGCGCTAATTGAGGAATTGCAACTGAATCTGAAAAGTAGCCGCCTTCTTCTCTGAGCAGAGAGATTACATGCTCCATATCAACATGACTAACTTATCCTAACTAGCTTTACTTAGACGTTCTATTACTATTGGAAACTCTTGGACCTTGTGGACGATAAGGTTATTGATTTCTGCTTCTTGAATTTTGTTTGTTTATTTGGAGCCCGAGCTGTAGCTTATGGTTGATAGATGCCAGGAACTCATAAATATTCTATTCTATATCATGTGCTTACCTATGTTTGAATGTTTCAGTATCATTTCAGTAGGTCATGAGGAAATGGAGGCAGACTTTTGTAGCATGTATGTGTAAGCTTCGTACACTGATTGTTAAATACCACTCTGTGCTTTGGTAAGGTTAACCAAACAAGCAGTTATTCTACTCCACACATCCTTCAAGTACTTCTCTACTCCACTGAACCGTTTCCTTCCTCTCCTTGACAGCAGTGACTTGTTTTTCTAACTTATTTTTTTGTGATGCTTTCTATAGTTGTCTTTAAGGATAATTCAGACTTCTTTTTTGGGGGGTTTTCAACATTAGCATTGCAGTTTCCAAATCTCTAATCCCTTATGATTGCTCCAAATCACAACACATTTGTGTCTTCTGAAACATATTTGAGAGCAGGACAGGCACAAATCTAAATATATCAGCAAAAAAACCCTTTTGTTCTACACTTAATTATCTTACCTGAGTTGTGCACCCAACATAATATTTCTTTTTCGAGTTTCGATCATCATGAGAAATTTGAATAAAAAAAACATCTGAAATTCGAATCATGGTCAGAGTCCTCGACTGAAACATACAAATTGCATTATGTCATAAAAACTGTATACATCGGCGACTCTACATCTATGTAGTTGGCTGGTGCTGTGTCATGAAAAATGGAGTTTGCATGGTTGACACCAAACATACATAGCTCTTGCAATATGCTTGAAGATCATGACGTCTCCTAGGCCTCCTCCAAGTTTGTAGAACAATGAACCGCATTCATTAAATTGATCGTAACAGGTCCTCGTGATGTGGCTATTTGTCAATGAGGTACATATCAAGGTTGTTAAGTTCGAGAGTTCTAAGTAGATTTGTTTTTTCTCTTGTAAACTCGTATCGTAAACTCGTAGAGTTTATGTTCCAAACAAATTAAATTATACAATAATTAATATGCATCTACAATATAAAATTATGTGCATATTTAAGATCAAATATATAAAAAATAATATTTTGCATTAATATGACATAAATATAAAGGAATAAAAATAAAAACTATTACTTCTAACTATTGTGTAACTAACATTAAGTTAAAGAAAGTAATAATAAAATTGCATTGCTTTCTTTTTGTTGGGAGGAACCTTGTTTTTCTCTTTTGCGATGTTTCTTGTATAAAATTGCACTAAAGTTGGTTGCAATAATTTCAACTCATAATATATTAT
>LTAE01002176.1:0-33914 GCA_001647135.1 Pontederia paniculata | reverse complement strand
ATAAAATTGCACTAAAGTTGGTTGCAATAATTTCAACTCATAATATATTATCTCTGAACATCACTCTTAATTATTTATAAGGTTAGTTAAAATAAAATATTTAATATTTAAGAATATTTTATTATACAAAATGAAGAGTCGTGTATATTCATATAGAATCGTACAAACTCGTAAAATCGTATAAACTCTATAAGAGTCTATAAGAGTTTACATAATTTTTAAAATTATCTTTTAGTAGAATCTAAGAGTTTAAGTTATTTAAAAGTTTATGCCGACTTGACTCGTTTTACTTACATAAACTCTTAAACTCGTAAGAGTTTAAGAGTTTGATTCGAGAGTCTGACAATTTTGGTACATATTATATTTTTTCTGGAAGAAAAATACGTGCTGTTTGGTTGTCAGCTGGTATAAGATGGTACAAAAGCCCTTCTTGGTTGAGAAATAAGAAAATTGAATAAGATTTTATTCTATCTTGTTCCACTTAAAAATCATAAAAATGACAAGGTAGGAGTAAATTAATATAAAAAAAATATCCTGAATGATAAATTTTCATATACAAGCAACTCCATCAGTGGTGGAATAGCTTTTCTTTAAAAAAAAATCAACTAGTTTTACTCTAATACATTCCTCCCACCAATTAAACATCACAGCTTCTCTCACAAAATTTTACTATTCACTTCACTATGTTAGTTTTTTTTTCTAAAAAAAATGTCAACTTTGTCAATAAAATAAAATTATTTGTTATGAATATCAAGACATATCCACACTCTAAATTTAATTTTTCGATTCACTAATTTAGATAGAATTTATTCGTTTCAGATTTATTTGAACATCGAATTAATCAAATTTAATAAAAAATTCCAAATTTTTTTTTACTTATTTGGGTGAGTAAGCTTCCACTCTAACCTTTAGGTCCTGTTTGGGACAAGAATAAGAGTAATGAGAATTAGCAGGAATATTTCTTTTTAATTCTTGTGAAGAGAATAGAAGTGGGATATTCTTATGATGATGTTCTAATGGGTGTTTGGATGATTTAATTAGTATTGTAATAATTAAAATTAGATAGTAGTTGATTGAAGTAAGAAAAAATATTAATATTTTATTATATATTTTTATTAAATATAATTAGGAAGCAATAATAATAATTAATTTATATAATTATAATTATTGAATTAAATAATGATAAAAAATATATAATTATAATTATACAAAATAACATGCAATTAGACTTTATTTTATTTACAATAAAATATTAACTATTAAATAATTATGATAAAATGGTAATTAACTAATACTTGCACCATTCTATTTTTAATAATATATTATTATCTAAAAATTAATTAAATACTTAATTATCAATATTTATGAAATTATATTTATTTGTTATTCATCTATAATGTCACACTTTTTGCAAAATTTATAATATACAAAAAGTTAATTAATTATATAATTATGAATATAAAATAATTTAATAAAGCAGTTAAAAGAATAAAAAAACTAGATAGTGTTTGATTGATCGAAATGATAAAACAATAAATTAATTTGTTTCCAATAACATATAATTAGTATTATTTATTTTTATTAAAATATTTGCTACTAAATAATTATAAGGTTATATTTATTAACTAATGCTGAAATCTACCTAATTAACATTTTTCACTATTTTATTTTCAGTAATATATTATTACCAAATAACGTAATAATATATAATTAACTAACACATAAAAAAAGTTATTATCAAAATACTTATAATATTCTATTTTATTATTAATGTTATATTTTTATGCAAAATTTGATTAATGTTAACAAAATTAATTATACAACCGATTATATATTTACTAAGATATAATATTTTAATAAATTAGCTTTAAAAAAGTAAAGAGGAATAAATAAATTGTTCTTGCCTTGAGCAAGAACAATTTGTTCTTATTTTGATAATAAAAAATGGTGGTATCACAAAATTCGAGGTGGTTTCAGAAAATGAGAATAAAATGTTATTCTTCAGATGTTTGGATGAAAATACAAGAACAAAGTGATTATTCTCACCTTATTCTTGTACCAAATAGTGTTTTATTCTCCAATCAAACAATATGGTATCTTTCTTTGGAGGCGTTGGATGAAATATGTGGGCAGAGGCACCGCACGTTTCCCCGCATTCTTGTGATGGCTACGCCAAGACGTCGTTGGTTCCCTGCAAGACATGCATCGATCAAACGTCATGCAATTAATATTAATTTATTAATGTCCACTTGAGGGCAGTTGATGAGAAGAAGAAGAAGAAGAAGGTTCCACGTCCTGCTTTCAATGAGGTGAAAGGTGACGCCTATCGATCGCTATCATGCATGCATGGGTGTGTTAATTAGATCGCCTACTAATGCAAAAATTACCGAAAAGAGATAAAATGGTCGTCTCATATAAACTAATTATCATATCAGTTTCTAGGCCCGCTCAAAACTTTTTAAAATATATAAGTTATGATTGTACCGGGCATGCATGTGCTCTAAACTTTTAGATTAATATCATATAACATATTCTAATTGCATCGTGCATGTATGTGCTATGAACTTTACAATTAGTATCATATAACATATTCTGATTGCACTGTATATGCTCTGAATTTTTAGATTAGTATCACATAATATATTTTAATTGTACCGTGCATGCACATGTTCTTAATCTGACGATGCAGAACCGTCGAATAAAAAATATTATTGATTCAAAAGTTGTCTACATGACAATAATCATAATTTATAATGAACATTATTATTATTATTATTATTATTATTATTATTATTATTATTATTATTATTATTCGCTCATGATCAGATCCGACATGTACTTATCAAAAGATGTGTGACATATTTGCAGCTGTTGCCATATGAAATATGATATATTCATTTCGCCGAACTTCAACGAATCAATTGAACTTCTGAACACATCCACAGGTGACATTACAACTTTAAAAAACATAAGAAGTTGAATGAAAAAAGTTAATAGTTTTAAATTTTAACTGCAAAATATTAATAAAATTAAGTTTTTTTCTATATTATATATATATATATATATATATATCGAATTAATATTTTGTTCACTAGCTGTTTCCTCTCGAATAATTAAGAAAAAAACTTTTAAAGGAAAAAAGAATAAAGTACGTGCAATATTCGCAAGCATAACTTGGGATATTGTTAGAAATATAATAATACATACAGCTTGGTAAGGTATCGTATGACAGGTTCGTATGCCTCCACGTTACGACGATGCCACCACGTGAAGTATTTTATTTTATTTCTCCTTCTTTTGGAACCTCCAACGACGTCGACCAACGTGTTCTCTCTTCTTTACAACCCAAGGCGACCATGAAGCCACCTCTCTCTCTCTACTTCCCATTTGACACCACAATCTGATTCGTCCTTGTTTTTTTTCTTCAATTACCGTTCCAATATTTAAAAATGATCAAATCATCACACTTCTTAAAAAATAAATAGCAAATTATTATTATACCGCTATCAGATTAATAAAATTTCAACAAAAACTTTTTTAAAAATCGAATTCAATAATTTTAAAAAGTTGCTTATTAAAATAAACTGAAATTAAATTTCTATTTTATTATTGTATACATTAGTTTTAAAACAATTTAAATAAAAATGAATAGTCTGATTTATATAGAATGCATATTAACAATTAAAGCAATTTAAAATATTACCTGCCTTTTTCAGTCATTTTGCATTTATCATCGACTATTATAGTTCAGTTGTTATCTAATTACTAATCATCATGCATGTACTAATTAAATTATTATTATTCACTGTTAACTAAAGTTTGAATCTTCGCATTTTAATCATTTAAACGTTTTGGAACTACATATATGTGATCCCAATCAGTAACAAGGTGTTCGATCGAAGTCCATATATATAAATATATAATTGCTGTATTATTGTTAAATTAGTGATGAATCGGTGTCACAACACACAATATATGTGTGGACATTTCCCATAATCCGGTCCTACTCCCAAGCTGTATGATTCATAACAGAACTGATTCAACTCCTCATTTTTGGACCATGGAAAGTCGTTCCTTTCATGAAGCAAGCAAGTACTTATATTTTTAGATGATATATAGCTTAACTTAGTTATATATAGTACACTGCCATAATTATTAAATAGACATAAAAAAGTGTCAACTCAAATGATAAATGACATCCAAATTAAGTAGTGTTACATTAACAAATTTTTGAAAAAAAATATATTGATTGAAAGAGTATAATAATCAGATTAATTAGTCATGATATATTAACAATCTAATACAACAATTTAATGCCTATATGGAGAATTAAGTTGTGATAGAAAGTAATTGACATCTCTAAACTCTGCATGTATCCTTGATCTTAGTTTTTATTTATTTTTTATCTTTAGTTTTTATTTATTTATTTTTGAATCTAACTCACTGATATACGAGATTAATAGCTTTTAATTAATCTGGTGTTCGAGCGAACGCAATAACGAATGAATTCTAGTCAAATTGACGAAATTGCTAGCTCTCATCATCTCTGAAATATAATCCCGCTATTCAACTGTATCAATCAAATTTGATTATTTTTAATTTTTATTTTGATGAAAGAACTTTCAATTTTGTTTATAGAAAATAAAATAAAATTCGATTCTCCTCGCAGAAAGGTTTCATATCTCTTTGCTTATTTTTAATTTTTTTATACTAGGCACATGCATGCATAAGGTAATAATGTATAAGGTATGTATAAAATAGTACATGATTAATAATCTTTCTCTACTCGGAATTCACGTCCCAAGATCTCAATTGACTAACAAAATCTTGATCACAATCCAACATCTCATCTCCCTCGCCAACGAACGAACTAACTAACTAACTAACTGACCTCTTCTCAAGTTCAACATCCTCAAACAGCAACAAGCCAAAAAGATCTCACATTTTAGACAAGAAGGAATATTATAATTAATCTCACATGTATCCCTAATTAAAATTAGATTAAAATTAAAACTAAACATGTTGGCCCTCGTAGCTCTTCCATTCCAACCTTTTAAACACAACCAAATCACACAGTCCCATTCCCTGCATGTATAGGCCATGAACAACAATCCAGCACCCTCCACTTCCTGCATAGACTTGGAACAGCAGCAGCAGCAGCCGTCGTCGCCATTACAGCAACAAGGTTGTGCTTCAGAAGGAGGCAGAGAAGAAGAAGATAGGGTTCGCTGTGAATGGGACTTCCACCTCTCCGCTGTAGTCTCCCCGGCCGCCACCGGAGAAGTCTCCGATGCCATCGGCTCCATCGAGTTCAATCCCGACCACCATCTACTGGCCACCGGCGGCATCGCCAGAAAGATTAGGTTCTACACCCACAGCGCCTTGTTAAATACAGTAGAAGGACGCACGACCTACTACTCAAATCACGCCACCGCCTGTGAGTTCTATATTTGCACCCCGGCCAAGCTCAGCAGCCTGCGGTGGCGGCCGGGATCCGGCTGCCGCCTCATTGGATCCGGCGACTACGACGGCGTCGTGACCGAGTACGACGTGGAACGGCGGGCCGCGGTGTTCGAGCGCGACGATTTCGTGGGCATGTCGGTGTGGCGGAGCGCCGGGCTCATTGGAAGCGGTTCCGAGAGCAACGAAGTGTTCGTTTACGACCTCCAGTGGGGCGAACCGATATGGCTGCAGGGATTCGACGCCGGGAGGGAGAAGGAGGGCGGACGGCTCCGGCCGCGAGGGGGCGGTTTCGTGAGCGCCGTGAGCTGGAAGCAGGCGGCGGCGGACGGCGGTGAAGGTGTGCTTGCCGCCGGCGGATCTGACGGGGTCCTCCAGTTGTTTACAGGCACGAAGAAGGCACCGGATGACTCACTTAATCAAAGCTAATTTCTTCATCACTTTTTTTCCGGTTTTTTTATTTTTTTTCTCTTTACATATCCTTATTTTTATACTCTAATTATCTTATTGATCTACAGTGCTATTATTTGATAACACGAAAATATAATATTTTGTTATTCCGAACCTTTGTATGAAATTCAATTCAAAACTCATATATAGTTTGCATTGATATTGCATCACAATCGTCGAATATTTGGGACGGTGAAATCGTCCATCATATATGGAAGTCTCTATTTTGTATTGGAAGTCTTAGAACTTATATTTCCTATTTTATATTGAGAGAACATATATAAACTTCCTAAGGTTTGAGTTATTCTACATATTATATCATTTATTATTTTTTCACATCAAAAGAAAAAAACTCTAGTCGTTGCCCGAGGACGTAGCTCAGTTAAGAATGAACCTCGTAAATTTGTGTCTTATCTACGTGTTGATTTCTCTCTTTCGTCTACATTTCACGTAACAAACTGGTATCAGAACCTTAGATTTCGTCGGTGAATCGAGATCATGCGAAGAGATGATGTCCAACAACGTGAAGATCGAGAAATTCACCGAAAAAATAGCTTCGGACCATGATAAATTAAGATGCGCATGCTTCTAAAGCAACATGGTATCTGGGCGCTGCTCGCGACGGCCAAATTGAAGGAGACCGATACAAAAGGCAAATCAAATGAGGTCGATCTTGAAGATTTGACGTCGCAGGAGGAGAAGATGCACTCGATGATCCTGATTGGCGGATGAGGTGATAATCGAGATCGCCGATGAAGAAACGACGACAAGTCAATCTATGGTTGAAACTTGAGAGTCTGTACATGTCGAAGTCCCTCACCAACAAGTTGTTATCGAAGCAACGTCTGTTCACCCTCCGCATGCAAGAAGGTACCCCTCTGAAGGAACATCTTGATCAATCGAATACTCTGTTGATGGAGTTAAGGAATATTGATGTGAAGATTGATGATGAAGATGTTGTCCTACTTCTGTTAGTTTCTCTCCCTCCTTCGTTTGANCACAATCGTCGAATATTTGGGACGGTGAAATCGTCCATCATATATGGAAGTCTCTATTTTGTATTGGAAGTCTTAGAACTTATATTTCCTATTTTATATTGAGAGAACATATATAAACTTCCTAAGGTTTGAGTTATTCTACATATTATATCATTTATTATTTTTTCACATCAAAAGAAAAAAACTCTAGTCGTTGCCCGAGGACGTAGCTCAGTTAAGAATGAACCTCGTAAATTTGTGTCTTATCTACGTGTTGATTTCTCTCTTTCGTCTACATTTCACGTAACAAACTGGTATCAGAACCTTAGATTTCGTCGGTGAATCGAGATCATGCGAAGAGATGATGTCCAACAACGTGAAGATCGAGAAATTCACCGAAAAAATAGCTTCGGACCATGATAAATTAAGATGCGCATGCTTCTAAAGCAACATGGTATCTGGGCGCTGCTCGCGACGGCCAAATTGAAGGAGACCGATACAAAAGGCAAATCAAATGAGGTCGATCTTGAAGATTTGACGTCGCAGGAGGAGAAGATGCACTCGATGATCCTGATTGGCGGATGAGGTGATAATCGAGATCGCCGATGAAGAAACGACGACAAGTCAATCTATGGTTGAAACTTGAGAGTCTGTACATGTCGAAGTCCCTCACCAACAAGTTGTTATCGAAGCAACGTCTGTTCACCCTCCGCATGCAAGAAGGTACCCCTCTGAAGGAACATCTTGATCAATCGAATACTCTGTTGATGGAGTTAAGGAATATTGATGTGAAGATTGATGATGAAGATGTTGTCCTACTTCTGTTAGTTTCTCTCCCTCCTTCGTTTGAGAATTTTGTTCAATCTATGATCGTCGGGAGAGATACTATAAGTCTAAAAGAAGTAAGATCGAGTCTACATACTCGTGAACTTCGGCATAGGGCTTATGGTAATTCTGAAGAGACTCAAGGCGCAGGGTTGATTTCGGCTGCAGAGAAGGGACATGCCTCGAAGAAGGGCAAATAAAAGCCGAAGTACAAGAAATCAAATCTGAGATACATCTGTAACTACTGTAAGGAACCAGGTCACTGGAAAAAGGATTGCCCTAAGAAGAAAAATACAATAGTTGCTGCAATTGTACATCAGGGCAATGACTCGGAAGATGATCTGGTTCCTATTGCAACTGATCAGGGATGTCTAGAGGAATGTTGAGTTCTTGATTCAGGGTGTTCCCATCATATGACTCCGAACAAGAAGTGATTTTCAACTTATCAAGAGTTTGATGGAGAAAACGTCATTATGGACAATGATGTGTCTTGCAAGATTGTTTGAATCGGCTCTATTCATATTAAAAACCCACTACAACAAGATGAGGACATTAACAGATGTTCGTCATGTTCCGCAATTAAAGAAGAACATGGTATCATTAGGAGTCTTGGATTCTAAAGGATGCCAGATCAATGCTGCTGGAGGTGTTCTCACTATCACAAAAAATAATATTGTTTGTCATGAAGGGAGTCAGACAGAAATCCTTGTACATACTACAAGGCAAAACAATCTCTAGTGTTGCTGTGGTGGCTAGTTCATCAGATTTAGATGTGTCAAAAGTTGTGGAATATACGACTTGGACACATGAGTCAGAATGGGATGAACATTGTCAGCAAGCGAGATCTTCTAGGAGGTCAACAAATTTCTGAAATAAGCTTCTGCAAGCACTGCGTCTTCGACAAGCAGCGCCGACATTTTTTCGGCAAGGTAGTGCATAGAATGAAGGCGACTATTGACTACATCCATGCTGATTGTTTAGGATTTAGCACCGACATTTTTAAGAGACGCTAGATACTTCCTTTCTATGATTGATGACTTCCCAAGGATGACTTGTGTATTCCCGTTGAAACATGAGAGTGAGACTTTCAATGCCTTCAAAGAGTGAAAGATTCTGGTGGAGAATGAGACATCAAAGAAGGTGAAACGTCTTCGTATTGACAATGGTCTGAAGTTATGTTCGTCTGAATTTGATCGGTTCTGCAAAGATGAAGGTATTGTCAGACATCACACCATCAGACACACTCTGCATCATAACGGTGTCACATAACGCATGAACAGAATGCTTCTGAAGATAGCAAGGTGCATGCTCTCTAATGCTGGCCTGAGTAGGATATTCTAGACTGAGGCTGTTAACACAACTTGCTACTTGGTGAATCGGAGTTCGGCGACTGCAATTGATTTCAAAACTCCTATTAAGGTATGGTTTGAAAATCATGCTGATCATACTAACTTAAAAGTTGGTTGCCCTGCATATTATCATGTCAGTGAAAGAAAACTAGAACCAAAGGCCAAAGAAGGAGTGTTTATGGGATATGGAGCAGGAGTGCAGAATCTAGTATCCTTTAGAGCACAAAATAATTCACAACAGAAATGTAACCTTTGAATGAGGCTTCAATGCTTCAGCCAAAGGTGGAGGTTGTTGATGCAATACCTAAGAGTGTCAACAAATAGGTGGAGTTTGAGGTGGCTCAACTTGGGGATGATACAGAAGAACATCACCAAGTTGATCAACCAGAGCTAGATGAACTTGAAGAGCAACCAAAAGAGGAGTCTATTACTGTTAGGCGTCCTCGCAGACAGGTGGGTTCTTCTAAGCGATATGGCTTTGAGGACATGGTTGCTTATGCATTGCAGGTGGCTGAAGAGGTGGAGTTCCTAGAGCCATCAACTTACAAGGATGTCATCTCATACGCAGAATCAGAACAATGGATCACTGCTATGAGTAAGAAGATGAAATCTCTTCACCGGAATCAGACATGAGAGCTGGTTAGATTGTTAAAAGGCAGAAAAGTTGTAGGCTGCAAATGAGTCTTCAAGAAGAAACTTGAAATTCTTGAAGTTGAATGCACAAGATATAAGGCACGCCTAGTTGTTAAAGGCTACAATCAGAAAGAGGGAGTTGACTACAATGAGATTTTCTCACCAGTTGTCAAACACACTTCCATCAGGGTGTTGTTTGCTTTTGTAGCACATCAGAATTTGGAGTTTGAACAACTAGATGTGAAAACTGCCTTTCTACATGGAGAACTTAAGGAAGATATTATGATGAGTCAACCAGAGGAGTTCTCTATTCCTGAAAAGGAAGATCAAGTTTGCAACTTGAAGAAGTTTTTGTATGGACTGAAGTAGTATCCACGATAATGGTACAAAAGATTTGATACATTTATGATAAGTAAAAAATTCAGTAGAAGTCCCTATGATTGTTGTGTCTATCACAAGAAAGTGAAGGCCGACTCCACCATCTTTCTGTTCTTGTATGTCGATGATATGCTTATTGCTGCCAAGTACATGTTAGATGTTTAGGATTTGAAGAAACTTCTCAGCTCATAGTTTGACATGAAGAATTTGGGTGGAGCTAAAAAAAATTTTAGGGATGGAGATAGTTAGAGATCACATAAAGGGTAAATTTTTCTTATCTCAGAAAACTATTTAGAAAATTTTATCCAAATTTGGTATGACTACAGCAAAGTCCCTCAACACTCCATCAGCTTCATATGTGCACCTTTCCATGGGCTTCGCACCATAATCTGATGTAGAGAAGGAGTACATATCCTATGTCAATGCAGTTGGAAGCCTAATGTATGTTATGGTGTGCACGAGACCTGACATTGCACATGCAGTTAGTGTTGTTAGTAGGTTCATGAGCATTTCAGGAAAAGAACATTGGCAGTCAGTGAAGTGTATTTTGCGGTATCTGAGAGGAACATCTGTTATTGACCTTATATATGGAAGTGATAAAGAGTGTTTAATTGATGGTTATTCTGACTCAGATTATGCTGCAGATGTTGATGGAAGAAGATCAATGACAGACTATGTCTTCACTTTGGGCAGTTCCATTATTAGTTGCAAGGCTACTCTACAATCTTCAGTTACTCTGTCTAATACTGAGGCTGAATATATGACATTGAATCCAAAAGAAGGAATATGACTAAAAGACTTAGTTGGAGATCTTGGACTACATAAGGATCAGACCATATTATATTGTGACAACTTGAGTGTTATATGTCTGGTCAAGGATCAAGTTCATCATGAGAAGACTAAACACATTGATGTTAGATATCACTTCATCCGTACTGAGAAGAGGATCAAGGTGAATAAAGTTGGCACTGTAGATAATCTAGCTGATATGTTCACAAAGTCAGTTCCTCATAGCAAGTTCCAACATTGCTTGGACTTCCTAAACGTAAACAATTGGAAGTAGCCCTGAGGCGGGGCTGACGGCGGCAGAGAATGACAGATCCTTATATTCTGAAGATGATTCAAGTCAAGGTGGAGATTTATTGATAATTCCTTGAATCTTAACCCGATGAAAACTCATATGACCCCTTGCGCATTACAATCATCGAATATTTGGGGCGACAAAGCCGTCTGTCCCATACGAGGGTCTCGCTGACTAGGGGTCTAGGGGGGATACAGAGAGATCCCCCTTGCGGGGGCTCGGGTGCGGAACCCCCAAAACCTAGACAGTCTTAGGGCTTATGTTTCCTATTTTGTATTGAGAGTCCATATATAAACTCCTTAGGGTTTAAATTATTTTGCATCTTGTATCATCTATTATTTTTCCACATCAGAAGAAAAAACTCTAGCCGTCGCCNGAGGAAGATATATATATATATATATATATATATATGGATCACACCAAGATCGTTGATAAATTTTTCATAATCTTTTACTTCACTTATTCGGATAAAAAATTAAGAAAATATTTTTTTTGAAAAAGATGTTTTTGATTGTCTTCATTGTATAAAATGCAATCAAATGCATTTTTAGCTTGATTTTACATCCAAGAGGCAAGAACAATATCATTGTTTTATTTGTTTTGAATAAACACATTTTTTTTCTAAAATTGTATGTACCTTTTAAATTTAGTAAAAAATAATTTCCATGATTATTATTTCTAGATTATCGAAAAAAATGAAAATGATTTATATAAATTAGTTTGTTTAAACAAAAATCACTTTTAATCTGTTGAGATATTGTTATATTTTTTTGTGAATAAGCGAGCTTAAGAGCCCCCTGTTTGACATGTACGAGCGTTTTGAATAGTTAATAGCGAATAATGATTAGCGACTGAAGACCAACGACTAACTAGTAGCAAGTTAATTATTAAATTTCATAAAAGTGTTTGGCAAATGTAGCGTTTGAATTTATTGATAAGCGTAAAATTACTAAAAATGATATAAATATTTATTTTAAATAATTTACATTATTATATGCATTCTAAATTAAATAATTTATTTTTATTTTAACTATTTTAATACTAATAAAATAAATAGTTAATTAAATGATTTATAAATTAATAAAATTATAATAAATAATAAAGTGGTCACATGGTATAAAAGAATAACTATGTTCATACAAATAATAAGTAACAATGAAATATTTTGAGAATATATTGGGAAATAAATTTCAACACTCTAGTCGCTATCCTAGATGTTGGTCTTGCAAGCGTCTCAAAACGTTGAGTTTCAATTGCTTGTCGCTAATATTAAGTGTACTTATCAAACGTCTTAAATAGTGTGTTGATTTAGCCAACACACTATACGCTAATGTAGACACTATTTTTATGTCGTGCCAAACAGAGCCCAAGTCTAAATAAGATAACTACTTAATAACTTAGTATTCTTCTGAGTTCTTGCCAATATAAGAGCTTGCAAATACCAACCGAGATGAGTAGATCATGCTTAATAAGTCAATCTACACAACGATTGTAGTCTTATGACTAGTATGTTGAAATTTCGATTAGTTGTCAATTCCCCCCACCTCATTAATTTCTTGATTTTCCCACGCAAATTCTTTTGCCATCCTTGTGTTAGGTCCCCTAAATTGATACAATATAGAGCATCTAAGGAGTCAACTTCCACGATGAACTTCATGATACTAGGTTCCCATGTTAGATGCAACGTATCTTGGTTGCCCAAAGTTCATAAAGAAGAGGTGAAGTCACATCTTGGTACACCTCGATCTATTTTGCATGAATTCGACGATCCAATCATCATTTTCGTCTATAAAAAAACCTCTTGCCCATGCCAAGTTCAGATTGTCTTTAACTGATCTGTTAGTATATATTGAGCTTCCACCACACTGCTAGAGGACAACATAAGAAGGAAATTAATTTTTAATACGAGTAACATCGATATTTGAACTCAGGACCTCTGGCTTTGATACCATGTTAAATTAGATGTGCTACCAATAATCCTAAAAGTTTAAACCGATAGGAAAAGCAACATCTTTATATTTATATATACTTAACACATTGAACATATGTTGCTTAGTCAATCAAACTTATATAAATTGTGTTACATAGTGTTTTATGATATAGCACAAGTCTAGATGCCAAATGAAGCTAGCCTTCTTCAAATATGGTGGAGCACATCCATTTCTATAGAAACACCATGTGCAATTGTGATGGTTCAGATGTTCGGAATGTATTAGTTTCTTTGCTAACCAATGTTTAAGGTCCCCAAAGAAAAAGGAAATTCTCAATTGGTCGGGGATCAAGTGATGCTAAATTGTGTGCATTATAAATTAAACCCTTAGTACATATGTTGTTGTTTATGTGGCATTATTACATATGAGGAATATAGGGTTAGTCGCCAAGCCTTGTCTTGGTCACATGGCGTTTGTTGTGAGAGCGTCATGTGCGTCATATTAATGAATTAATTCTAATAGGACATTACCTTATGAACCAAGGACCCGTGGTAGCTCCCAAGGTCCGACAATCTGCAATCATCCATGTTTTGTTGAACTATATACGAGATTATCTACATTGATGAAAGGTGCACCTACTTGCTTCTCATCCATAGTTGAAATATCATTAAAATCTCCTATCATCACCCAAGTTGTCTGATTTGAGTGGGTGACAACTTTCATATCAGAACATAGTTGACCCTTTATCGACAAGTCAGGGTGGCGACATACTAAAGAGATCCAAGATTCATTGCTATTTTCTTTTATTTGCATCTACCATAGATATAACATCCTACGATTACAAAGATAAGTAGAATGATATTACCTATTTAAATAGGTAGTAACTTAAGTTTTTTTCTTTGTAAGGTTTAATGAAGATACTACCTACTTAATTAGACACCATGTTACCTACCTTGTCAAGCATAGGATGCTATCTACGATGGATAAAAAAATATAGGAGATGAAATATTAGATCTAACATCTCACGGTTGAAAAGATAAGTAGCATGGTGTTATCGACTTAAATATATAGCATCTTCATTTTTTCCTTAATAAGAGTTCAATGAAGGTGCTACCTACTTAGGTAGGTAACATCATATTATCTATATTCTCAATCGTAGGATGTTAAATTTACGATGGATAAAGAAACTTTAGAAGAAAGAAAATTTAACATCTACCGTAAATCTAATATCCTACTATTAAAGAGATAAGTAGCATGGTGTTATCTACTTAAATAAGTAGCAACTTTATTATTTATTTGGTAAGAGTTTAATGAAGGTGCTACTTAACTAGGTAACACCATGTTACCTATCTTCTCAGTCGTAAGAAATATACAATGAATACAAAAAAGATTTAGAAGAGAAAATCTAGCTTTTACCGTAAATCTAATATCCTACAGTTTTAAAGATAAATAACATGATATTACATACTTGAATAGGTAGCAACTTCATTATTTTTCTTTGTAAGGGTTTGATGAAGTGATACCTACTTAAGTATGTAACACCATATTACCTATCTTCTTAATCGTAGGATGTTATACTTACAATGGATAAAAAAAATTAGGAGATAGAATATAACATCTATCGTAAATCTAACATCCTACGATTGATGAGATAAGTAGCATAATGTTACCGAAAAAGGTAGCATTTTTTTTCATAAGGATCTAATGAAAGTGCTACCTACTTAAGTTGGTAATGCCATGTTATCTGTCTTCTCAATCGTAAGATATTAAATCTATGATGGATATAAAAAAATTTAGAAAAGAGAAAAATCTAACATCTATTGTAGATCTAACATCCTAAGGTTGAGCAGATAAGTATCATGATTTTACTTAAATAGGTAGTATCTTAATTTTTTCCATCGTAAGATTTTAATGAAGATGCTATCTACTTAAGTAGGTACCATCATGCGACCTATTTTCTCAACATATCAAATCGACTATGGATAAAAAAATTAAGAGAAGAAAAAATCTAACATCTATCATAAATATAATATTCTACTATTGAGGAGATAAGCATCATGATGTTACCTATTTAAATATATAGCATCTTTATTTTTTTCTTAGTAAGGGTATAACGAACGAAAAAATAAAGATATTATCTACTTAAATAGATAATATTATGTTAAATATAAAAGAAAATTAAGAGAGAGAAAATCTAATGTCTACTGTAAATTTAGCATTCTGGGATTAAAAAAATAAAAAACATGATGTTACATACTTAAAAATTATGATTAGTGTTAAATATTTCTCGTCTTAACATTAGATCTCTATTTAATTTCTTAATTTTTTTTCTCATAAAAATTTCTACAATCTCATTTTTGTATGTTTTATTTTGAATAAAAGAAAAAAAAAACATAATCAATCTCGTAGATCAAGATTTCTCTAATTTGGTTCTTGATAAATTTATTTGTTTTTAATTTCTTTAAAAAATATAAAGTTGGCACACACGCCTCGAGGTACGTGGCAACTATTTGAGTTTTGAGATGATACATTTGACATAAAATGTTCATTCTTTTTAATTTGATAAAAATATCAAATTTGAGACAATTTCTTTCATTTTTGTTCTTCAATGTTAAAATGGAAATAAAGGTTGATGCGTCATAAAATGAATTTAATCGGTATAAGAAAACGAATTAATCTAAATTATCTTATAAGGTTACCTTATTATTATTATTATTATTATTATTATTATTATTATTATTGAATCCGATAAAAATACGACCGGGGCGAACGCACCAATTCCTATCCATCGTTTTGTGTTACTCGTTTCTTCCTTTCGCTCTTTGGTGTCTCCTCCGACGAGTACTGTTGCGGCCGCGCCGTCGCCATCACTACCGATCAAGGTAACGACGTCTTCCCCGCCAAAATCGCGTTTTTCCTGTTCGGAACTCTACCCGATCGCAAACATTAGCGTTTCTGATCGTGATCTGGACGACCAGGTCACCGTTTTCGATGGACTTCTCCTCCAGTTTTTTATGTTTTCGAAACCACAATTGTCGAATCGCGTCGAAATCTGATTCCTTGTGTTCTTTTTTCCCCTTGGTTCATTAATATATTTCTTCATATTTTTTTTGAAAAAATCGATGTTTTTGCAGGGGTTTCGTGTTCTCGTGAGCTGTTCGAGATGGCGGGGAGAACTCCGATCGCGACCAATAACTCCGCTCTTATCGCGATGATCGCCGATGAGGTATTCGTGATGCCTTTCATTCTGTCTCCTTGTCGTATGATCTAACTTTTTCAGCTTATGAGATTACGGTAACTAGTAATTTTTGGTTGAGTTGGATACACCGTCCTTGAGATCTGAAGGTTTTCATTTCTTGGATAAAGAAAATTGTGAAGATCTGAAGTTTTTCGCAGCCAAAAATGCCCCGCGGATACTCCATGGATGTTATGTACACCAATAATTTATATTCACTCGCCGAATTAATGTTAGAATGCTGCCCTTTTCACATAAATCACGTTGCTTAGGTCGTCTGTTCATTTGTTACATTTTGTGATAAGCTGGCAAGGTTAGATATTTGGTAGATTCATGTATATTCAAAGAACGGTTTTTTTTAGAAAGTAATTCATATAATAGTCACAGTTGAATCGATTCAAAAATTATTAAATGAAATGGAATTGATTTTGCCTTAAATTGTTTGATCTTGGGAATATTAAATTCTGTTTGGAACTTATTATAATGCAAACACTATAAATTGATCAATATTGTAAGTAAATTGCAATGTTATTATTTGCATGATTTTTCTTTCCTTCTTTTAACATTTTCCCTTAGAAAAGCATGAGTGCCATGTGATGATATATATTTCTCGACATATGTTATCTGGATGAAGCTATTTTTGCCTGTCATTGATCTTCTTTTGTATTTTTACTTATAATGGTAGTTGCGGTTTGCCTCAACAGAAGTATCCTTGGAGCTTAAGATTGAAGAACTGAGTTTATGTAATCCTCATTGATCTATGACACTGAATAAAATGCAGAGTATAAAAGTAATTTGACAAGCTCGGTCTACTAAAACATGAACATCTTGATGCTTTCAAAATGACTTCTGATTGATTGCAAGGCGCAAAATACTGGACTTGTTATGGTGTTTGATTGAGTTTATTCTTGTATAACATATTTCTACATATGCAACGCTAAGTTGGTATCATTTTTGTTTAGGATACCGTGGTTGGATTTTTGCTTGCTGGAGTTGGGAATGTGGATCTGCGGAGAAAGACAAATTATCTTATTGTTGACTCAAGTATGTTCATGCATTATCCAAAAAAATTTGCCATAAGTTTCTTTTTGTCCATTTTGATTCAAAATTTATTTTCATTAAATTATAGTATGTTGATTGCTTTTATCGAAAGGAGAAGCGAGAATATATTATGTAACTGTTGCTGAGATGTTTGCCTGATAATTAATTGTAGGAAATTTGTTCAGTGAAGTATTATGCTATGATAGGTGATAATAAAAAGTCAAATCTGTATGGAGGATAATCAGCCAATCTGTGAGAGGAAAAAAAGTTGGCCTCAGAAGTGTGTCCTGAATTTAAAGATAATTTGACAGATACCTTATGCAAGAATATTTGGTTTGGGTTCTTATGATATAAAATGACAAATCCTTATTGCTGGCTAGATATATAATTCTTTCAGCTTATGGTGGTTAACATGTATACGAGAATGCAGAAGCTCTGCTGATAAACAGATGTAGAATCAAATTGAATTGGCTTACAGATATCTCTCATGTCACTTTTCTTAATATTTCTTGTTAGAAAAATCTAGCACTTGGCATCCAGTCGTATTTCCTGAGTTAAATGGCTTCTTTTTTCTTGACTTCAACATAGAAACAACTGTCAAAGCGATTGAAGATGCATTTAAAGAGTTCACTTCAAGGGAGGACATCGCTATTGTGCTTATTAGTCAATATGTAAGTTTTCTGAATTCTTCTTACGTTGGCCTATGCATGATTTTTTGCGCTACTGAAGTATGCATAGAAAAAGTCGGTTCTTTTTATCATATTATGGATACATATGCGCATAATGTTATTATGGATGCGTAGCTTCTTGATGCAGATTATATATATGTATATATATATTTTGGGTCTCATAATGTTATTAGGTTGGTAGCTATCTTTTATATCTCTCGTTATAAGTGACTAAAATTGGCCTTCTGTAACTTGCTTTTAGGTTGCAAATATGATAAGGTTCTTAGTCGATAGCTACAACAAAGCTGTGCCTGCAATATTGGAGATCCCATCCAAGGACCATCCATATGACCCTGCTCACGATTCCATCCTCTCTCGGGTGAGGTACCTGTTTTCTGCGGAATCAGTATCATCAGGAAGGAGGTAGAAAATCCAATCATTCGATGCTCCACTGCACCACCCCGTCAAAAAAGTCTCTCTTCTCAATTACTAGAAACATATGTGGAATCTTTCATTCAAATTCAAGGAATAACCAAAAGTGCGATGTTGTCGAAACGTCACTTTGAGGAATGTGTACCAACGGTTATGACCCATCATTTATGCTTGTTTAGCTGTTTTATAATTTCTCTATTATCTGTGCAGTCCAATACTAAACTTTCAAGCGGATGTTGAATACTCTGTACCAAGTCACTACAGTGTCAAAGTCTTAGTGACAGCTTAGAAAAATGTTTTTATTTTGCTTATTTCACATCGTTCCGGATCTAATTGAACCATCAAAATTTGATCAATAAATTGTCGTTAAAAGGATTATACCATGTTTGTTGATCTACTTAAACTGAGTTTATCGTGTAATATATAAATAGTATTCTCCGTGTATGTGAATCAATATTCTAATCGATCACCTACAAAACGATCCACGTAATAATAAACTTTTTAGGAAGAAAAGAACACCACGAGAAACGCCGTCGCTCCAAGTGTAATGTCCAACCGACTCATTTTGCACAACATATAAATAACAAAAGAAATTTCAACTGTAAATTATAAAAAAAATGACATCTTTGGAGCTTTGCAACGAAATCAAGGAGAAGGAGAGGGAGAGAGAGAGAGAGAGAGAGAGACGATGCTTGAGCTACGGCTGGCGCAGGCGGGGCTCCTGAGAAAGGTGCTGGAGGCGACGCGGGAGCTGCTCACGACCGCCAACTTCGACTTCACGCCGACGGGGGTATCCCTGCAGGCCATGGACTCGAGCCACGTCGCCCTCGTCGCCCTCCTCCTCACGGCCGCCGGCTTCGACCACTACCGCTGCGACCGCCCCCGCTCCGTCGGCATCCACCTCCGCCACCTCGCCAGGTTCCTACGCTGCGCTGCGAACGATGACCTCGTCACACTCCAGGCCGACGATGACGCTGACTGCCTCACCCTCCTCTTCGAGAGCTCCAGTTAATTGAAGTCTTCCTTTCCATTGTTATCATGATCCTGCTTTTGCTTTTGCTTTTGCTTTTCTGTGTTTTTGCTGCTTAATTATGCAATTCCTCTACGTGCCATTGCAGCTCTACTAATTGATACTCTTTCAGCACAGTCCAAAATAGATATAATATAATATAATAGGACATTTTTTTTAATATGTATGTATGTATGTATATGTATAGATATATATGTATATATCAGATGTTATGAGAGCAGCTCTTTACGTTAGTAATCTCAAATCTGAAGGAAGAGTCCACTAGAATTACTCATAAGAGTAATTTTGCACCACTTTCTCCCTTCAGTATAAGAATAGTCCTCTGGATGGACCTGACAAAAAGTGTCATATAACATTAAAAATGTGAATACAAAGGATATCAGACCTATACAAAGTTTTGATCCTTTTTAATTTGTTTTTTTTGTTAACATACGATATCAGACCTACTCCACAGTTGCTACATTCGAGTGCAACAGATGATAATATCATTGGTTTACATTTGAATGAGTTGAACTTGGTATGTCGTTGTTCTGCCAACGACTTGCATATTTATAATTTCTTTGGTGAAAATCAAATTCCAGATCTCTTAATTCACAGCTACGTTCTCATTTTTTTGGTGGATAGGTCCTAATGAGTTTTTGAAAGATTCATTCACTTCATTAAGATAATTATATCTACTGGCTCTGAATGCTAATTTCAGATCAGGATAAGATTCAAGACAATGAGATAAAAATGATGGTGATAGACAGCGAGCACTTGGGCATCCCTGAAGCAGAATATCAAGCAACTGTTGTGATGCCTTCACAGGAGTTTGCTCGACTCTGCAGGGACCTGAGCAGCATTGGTGATTCTGGTAATTGTTCCTATCTGTGTCACTGTTTTTTTTTCCTACAACTATCTACTTGGTATCCTACCATTGGACTCTTCTCTGCATCATTTTCTCTTGCTATTTTAGTATTGTCATGTATTAATTGATTTGAAGTATGTCAACTGGCGTGAGAATTTATATGGTCTGATTGTTTTTTAGTCATAATATCTGTGACCAAGGAAGGAGTGAAGTTCTCAACCAGTGGAGATATGGGGAATGCAAATATCATTTACCGGCAACATACATCAGCCGACAAGGTAAACAGAAAGGCAAAAATAACTTATGTAATTTCTTAAGAATCATGCTACATGTGTTGTCAATCTTTTTTATATTAGATACCAACAAATGTGGAGGAAAATCTATATCGGATGTCATCGATAATTTTTCAACGGCTATTTTTTCCAGTCTTTACTTCCAACTTTTTCTAAGATTAGGCTTCCTTTTGTGATATGGTAAAAGGAAACCTGAATTGTGAACCGTGCATTGTCTTGCAGCCCGAAGAATCAATCTTGATAGAAATGAGCGAGCCGGTTACGCTCTCATTTGCTCTTCGCTACATGAACTCATTTACAAAGGCTACTCCTCTTTCAAGCACTGTTACCATCAGCATGTCATCCGACCTTCCCATGGCAGTCGAGTACAAGATTGCAGACATGGGTTATATCAGATTCTACTTGGCACCCAAAGTTGACGAAGATGAAGAGCAGCAATAACTCCGCATGTTTTTGTTCATACCTCCGACAAATTGTAAATATGTTAGAAGTCAGTTTGCTTACTCACAATCGTTGGAGATCTTTAGTGGCTCTTCTAAATTCTACCTGAGGGTCTGATTATAGTATGCAACCAACAGTTGAAGCAGAGTGGTGGCAGATCCCTTTGCGCAGGTTACAAGTACCTTGTCATGTTTTATTCAGCTTGTAACCATTTGTAAAATATGAAACAGTATAATCCACAAGAAGCACAGAAGATATGTAGCGGTGCAAAGGAAGATTATGGTACTTGTCTAATTGGTTCCAAGGAATGATCTTGCGTTTCTTTAGACGATATGATGATTAAGGACTAAATATAAACTTGTGATGTATGATTGCATGAACCAATGCACTTCCAGTGAGTAACCTGCAAAAGTATGATGACATGGGGAATTGCACACCTAAGCGAAACGAATTATTTGATTTAACAGCAGTCGAGATACAATTATCTGCTCATAGGCCTGTATAACAATTGATGTTAGCAAGACCCGAAACAAGTCGTGAATTCTAAAACAAAGGAATGGAAATTTGGCAAATCTATTGTCACGGTTTCATTCATATAAACATTGACGAAACGAGAAATTGAGATCCATTGTGTATATTTACACGGAAATTTCAAGTATTTTAGACAAAAAAATCTCACGGGAATTTAACAGCAATGTCATCCTTGTACGAGGATATGACAGCACTACAAATAGGCATTCATGTGATCTCGAAAGCAAGTGGACTGGAACGATATTGATCGCTTGATAGAAATCCATCGGTCTGTTGTTTCAGCAAGACTAGCGAAGTGATCTCGTCCTCGAGTATGATACATCGTCTGAGTAACTGGATGGAAAACAAAATTTGTCAGTCATGGGAATTATTTATGATAAGCAGTTGGATGAGTAATAAGTGTGTAAAGACCATTCATAGATCATTTGAAGGTTAGGCAAACAGGAAGATGCAACACAACACAGAATTGCCAAATTTCCTCATAATAGAGGGTACTAAAGTATGTTCTTACCATATCTTCCATCTGCATAAACAAGTATCTGGATGAGAAGGGTATTCACCCGGGTACTTAAATAACTTGATTGAGCAAAACTACTTCCTAACTCGAATCCCAGGAATGTCTTTCAGCCCCATCTTCAAAGCCGTTTTTCTAAACAGTGCAGGCGGGTTTTCCAGACCAATTGAGCGAGAAAACCGATTTGCAAGATCAGCCAGCATTGTTTTATCGCGCCCTATCTCAATAATTGAGTTATAATATCCAAGCCAGGCATGATATGCAGCCTCCTTAATGCTTGTATCCACCCTTCCAATGGAATCCTCAACCTGAGTAAAAATTTTAAGAGAAAATCATCACATCTCTATATCTATTGCTACTTCCGAGAGATGACAGGCGATAGTCATCAGCACAGAAATGCTGGGATCCATGATATCAGTATTGCTTCTGATCTTCAGAATATGATAACAAAATAGAACTTTCAAGGATGCATATAGTTCATCTGTGACACTTCTTTGAGGTAAAAGTTATAATATGATGTGGATACACTCTACTTAAAAAATCTATGCAAAGGCACAAAAGGTTGCAATAAAATAGATCAAGAGAAATATTCATTCTCAGGCAAAATTAGAAACTAAATTTAGCCATAAACTGGGACCACTTTTAAACAGGATCAATTATAGAGTCGTCTAGGCCAATCTTTTTCACACCAAAAGTTCTTCCCCAATAGAAAATACAATTACAAAAGTATTTACCCTGGAAGAAACACATTAATCACTGAACCACACTCCCTACCAAGTTCAATTCATTGTTAAATGTTTCTTAGGGGCAGTTTAACCTAAACTCAATTTCCGCATACTTAAAGAACATAAAAATATAACATGTCTGACCTAAATATTTTAGGCAAAAACATGGAGGAAAATGCAAATATAACAATAAATGTCAACACATGTTTTTTAAAGAAATTTCCACACATGTTAAGTTGGAAGCTGCAAGCATTAACACAACTAAAGCACATATGATGTCATTAGTTACCATCTGATTAGTTTCTGAATCAAGCTTCGGTAGCAGAGATTTCTCAAGGGGTAGGTCTTTTATCTCATCCAAGAAATATTCTTCCCATGGAGCAAGTAATATAATACCCTTTCCATCTTTGCCTTCACGTCCCGTCCTTCCAAGTCGATGTATGTATTGTTCACGGTCAGGAGGAATACCAACCTGAGAATGGTTGACAGTATGTAACTTTCTGCATATATCAGCAAACTGGAGGTCTAGACACACAGCAGAAAGAGGCCAACATATTAATAAATCTATCAAGATCTGTTGTTACCTGAATCACCAGAGTTACATCAGGGTAATTCATTCCACGAGCAGAAACGTCTGATGTAACAAGAATCACACATTTAGAATCACGAAACTCTTCTGATATACGAGTTCGATAAAGTTGTGGTTTCCTAGAATGCATTTCTTTGACATTCATTTTCAGGTCTCGTAGAAGTACAAACATAAAAGCTGTCACCATTGCAGTAGTGCAAAATACAATAACCTGAACGCACCACATGTATTAGTTATCTACATTATGTGTCTCGTGTGCTTACAAGTACCGTAGCATTTACCTTATAATCTACCTCCTGCATGATGTGTTCCTTCAACAGGTGATGAACCAGATGAAAATGCAGTTCATGAGGTGCAATTAGACAAGACTGCATAATCTGCAAAAGAAATTTCCGGCTTCAGCAAAAAGTTAATAATGATTTGATTACTAACAAAAAGCTGAAACAAATTGGACAAATGATAACAGAATGATGACATGAGGGAACAATAACCCAATGTGTTCAACAAAAAGAACAAGTAACCAGCTATCAAAAGTATAGATATCATCCTAAAATTTTCACCCATTTCTCCCCACAGCCATTATCTTACTAGAGCATGATTTGTATCTTTTGTGTGTCTTATTTAGCAACTATTTGTTTGCTTTCTAATGATAACAACCTGAGCGTAGTAAACAGAACAACCCATAAACTTTAAAAGCCATTTTTCCAATCATAAAAGTTGTTTTATATGAGCTTTTTGCAAAATATATGTTCTTAGCATACTAATGTAAGACAGGTTACCTTATGGGTTTCTACCTGTTGGCTTAAGACTTGTGATTAGTTGTTTCCTTTTATTAGATTTATTTGTTACATGTGTTTCCTTGTTAGTTGGAACACTGGGTGTTTGGAACTCTATATGCACTCATGCATGGTTGTATTACAAGGCAGACTTTGATGAAGGAAAACTATTCTCTAATTTATGCTGTAAGTGAATAAAGTAATTAGGATTTCAGTGGTTAACTAAGTAGATCTCCATCATATACTCATGCTTTATGCATATTCAACTATATTAAGAATCCATCTTCTAATACTAGCATTTCACCTAGAGCAGAGACATCCTTCTTCTAATGTGATAGTGTACACTAAACTACTTTCATCCAGTTGTAAGGTGTCAATTCTCAGTTGCTTATTTTACCATTGCCATGAATAGATAGTCTTATAATTATCAAAGTACATGATTAATACAATAGATAATAGACCTACCAGAAAGAAAGTGGGGGGTATTCTTTCAATACAGTGAAGAAATTGATAGACCAGAAAATAGAAAGAGGATTTGGTTAATTCCTCTCCTAAAGGTGGTCACAAGAAATGTTAAACATGATAGTGCATTTTTCTCGAACAAAATTATGTTAACATTAACAAAGAACGGAAACCAAATCCTATTGCTGAGAATGATTATAGCATTAGCATATTCAACTGCTATGAGTCAATCTAAATGTTATGAAGGTATCCCATAATTCTTTTCTGAAGAAAAATACCTTGGCAGGGGTTTCCACAGCTCCCAAACCCACTGTATCAACGAACACATGATCTCTTTTCAAGACAAGTTGTGATACTCGACGTACCTATCATTCACATATTACTATGTTCAGCATAAAAGTGTGCAGAATATCTCAACTGTGAGAATAGGACTTTTTTAGAGGGTAAAAAAAAAGACTTGACCTAGGCCCAAAGAGCAGTATAAAAAATACCTCCTTTGGAATTGTTGCTGAAAACAATAATGATTGTCTCTGGCGTGGCACACAATCAACTATTTTCTCAATGTCTTTTCTAAATCCAAGATCCAATAGGTGGTCAGCTTCATCAAGTATCAGCAATTTCAAACCCATTAAGCGTGCAGAAAAACCAGATCTGTTCTCTATATGGTCCAACAGTCTTCCAGGAGTTGCAACAATCATCTGAAAAACAAAAGATTTTTTTTTGTTAACTTGAAAGCAAAATCTGATCTCTTCATATACCCAGAAGTCATAGTGATTCATAAGACATGATAGATTTCGAGAGAAGACAGACCTGGCAAGGATTTGATTCAAGTAGTTTCTGGTCAACCTTAAATCTCGTACCCCCAATAAGAGTTTGGACTCCAATTCCATCATGGTATTTCAACAAAACATTTGCCTCTGCAGCCACCTGAATGGCAAGCTCCCTCGTGGGGCAAATGACAAGAACCAAAACTGGAGGGACTCGCTGATTTAAGTTGCTATTTGTTGCCTTGAGTACTGCTTCAATTGCAGGAAGCTGTTTATCTTTAATAAATATACTGAAAATTTACCAGAATAGTTCATGAATTGATTAATCTCAAATTATATATGAAACATTTACCAGAAAGGCAGCACTCTTTCCAGTGCCTGTTTTTGCTTTCACCAGAACGTCTTTACCTGGGACAGTTCTTTTTCTTAGATGTAGAAGAGAAAGATTGAGGATGCTTAACAAAATAATTTGAATGACATGATAAACAACATGGTAGGATTAATGTTACAACTTGTAGGACCCAATCATAATTAAAGTGTTAGATCCCAAAGGTTGGAAAACAGTATCTTGTCGAGCTTAGAAAATAAAAAATCATAATTGAAGCTCTAATGAACATACCGTCAAGACAAAGTGGAAGGGTTGCATCTTGCACAACAGTCATTTGCAAATATCCAGCAGAAGTGAGAGCCTTAATGGTAAGGGGAGAGATGCCATACTCATCAAATCTGATGTGACACAACTGCAAATATAGTCAATTCTCGTCTGATGTGCGAATATGAATATTCTAGAGGATCTTAATAACAAGATTGTTCAAAAGTTAAGAGAAATAAGAAAGATATTGGAGAAATCATGTACTTGAATTCGAAAAATCACAAATTGCGCAGATTAAAACAATCAGTTAATGCTTCATGAAATCTTTGGAGTCCATTGTCCATGGAAATCATTTTGTTCTTCAGCAGGATATAATATATTGGGAATTCAATTTTATCAAGGCAAAACCGCTAAAACATTGTAAACCATAGGTCAATAGGTCAGACTCAAACTCAAGAATTATGGAAAAGGAGACGATTAACCAACCAGGTGAATGCTAGATTAAAGCTAGATAACTGAAATTACTTCCAGCAGTCAAAGGTTTTTTTTTTTTTGTGCAGGAGAGCAGTCAAAGATTATTGATATCTAGGGGCAGAAATCATGCACATGGTCTCAAAGAAGTTATTACAAAATGCATATTATTTCTTAAGCAAATAACCATTAAGTATGTATTGAAGCTTGAGGAAATATACAAGTTTCCTCCAATAAAGAGATGACTGTAAGGCAGTTAAATACAGAAGTATGTGAATCGATAATCTGACTAATGTCGGTTTCTGTATAATAATAAACACGTCATGAAATCATTGTTGCAAATGATAGAATATACAGAAACAGATACAGCCTAAAATATCATCTTTTTACACCAATTTTGCCATTCCATTACCTCTTGTTAGTAAGAAGTGATTCTCCCCTCGGCTCATACTGTCTTTGTTCATTCCCGAATGACCTTCTGCTCTGTAAATCATCACGGATTTCACTATAAAAATCACTTCTTTCCCGGACATGCCTAGGCACCCTCCTCTCGGTCTTCACATCATGCTTTCGCAAGGCAGCACTACTAAACATCCCCTTTGGATCCCTCCTTCCAGCCCTGGTATCTGTTTCTTCAGCTTTGCCGTCGCTTAGAATGCTGAACCTCGGAAACAATCTTGAATCCCTCTTGGTTTCGCTGTCATCTCTGTGAAACATCTTCATATCCAAATTGGAGTCATCCTCTTCCTCTTCACTTGACGAATTCCTTCTCCACTTCGCCTTCTGTTTCTTCTCTGCTACTCTCCCTGCCAAGACCGAGTACTCCATCCTCTGCTCAAGAAATCCGGTAGAAGACTTCGATGTGCTTCCCCGATCACCCGCCAGATTATGGCGAGCGGCCGCCAGCTTCCTAAGATCGAGCGGTGGCACCGAATCTGGAGCACGAGACTGGCGAGGGCGAAGTGATCGGAGGGGCCCGTCGTCCTCGTTCCATAGGTCCTCCGCCCCAGCCTTCATGAAGCGGTCGGCGAGAGCCTTAATATGGTCCTTGGATGTCATGCCGAGGCCCTCAGAAGAGCCACCGTCAGCAGAAGCGGGATCTCCGGCGAGCTTGGCGCGGATCTCGGAGCGGAGGCGGGCTTGGTAGAGCTGCTTTTCCTGATGAAGGAGGCGGCGCTCCTTCTCCCTGGCCATCTTCTCGTGCATCCGCTTGTACTGCCACTTGCTGATGCCGCCGGGAAAGGTCCGGGGCCCGCCGCCCATTGAGCGGACGAAGGAAAGGCCTGAGAGGACCCTCGGGAGACCACGCGAACGCTGGCGGAGCGCGAGGGCGGACGCCATGGCCGGAGGCTTGTTGGGGAGACGGGGGTTTAGGGTTTTTGCTACCGAAGTAATGTGCACCTTCCTAAACCTGATTCAAAAGACGATGATATAATATTCAAGGGAAAAATAGATACATAAAGTCTGGTGTCTAACCAAGTTGGTTGGCACACATGGCTAGTGGACCTGGACCCCGAGTTGAGGGACCGGGTGCTAATAGTCCCGAGTTTGAGTTCCGGAGTCGCCAAATTGGCCAGGATTACCTCCTTTACCGCTCGCGTCTGAACACCGGATTAGTCGGATGTTAGTAGCCCTGGACACCGGTAGGTTATGCACCGAAAAAAAAGTCTGGTGTCTATATTTTTATCCATTTAATAATTATTTTATTACTTAAGTAATGAATTAAATCATGATTATAATCAATATATTATTTCACGAGTTCTTAATCTTTCTATATTATTTTCAATATTAGTTCGATATGTATATAATTTTTTTCTTATAAATAATTTGATCATTTTGTAAATTAGTAAATAAGATAGTAGCAATTTATACGAGGAGGATAGATGTTCTAGATCAAGATTATTAAGATTGATATCTTATTTAGAATCATAAGAAACTTATAAGATCGAAATAGGATAAGAATTGTAATATCGTAAATATCATCTAGAGACATAAATATGATAAAATTGTAAAATAAATATTAAAAAATTGACATCTTAATATTGTATGCTTTCCTTTCTTTTATATATTAGATTATGCAACACAAAATTGATATAGAGTGTATAATAAACAATTGGTATATTCATCTACCGAATCAAAAACTGATTTATATGTTGAATGATAAACACATCGTTCACATGTAAATTACACTAAATTTATTATGTATAGTTTTTTTCTTAAATTACGAAATTTTACGTGTAATTACTCGAAAATAAAATCTTGCTACCTGGGGGCCAACAGCTCTTTTTGCCCTTTCAACTCAAGAGTAGGCAGCACACGTAGCCAAATCAACGGCTTTGCATAGCCCATCTTTAAGGAGGCTACTCAATATTATACCTATTGACTATATTATTGATCATATGACCGATCAAATACTATGATATATAAACAGAAAGAAAGAATCTAATACAAAAATAAAAGATAATTATATTAAATGTGCAAGCGTAATCGATAATGATTTTATAATCCACTAAATGATAATATTTTATTTTTATTACAACTGAAATATGTAAAGATGAGATATTTATGAAGGTCCCTAAGCGATATGTCAAAGCAGCCCGAGCATCATCATCGTGCACCATTCACCTATCACTAACCAACACATGTAGGAACCAAATATAGGGGAAGCATTTTTCCATGAGCTATGAAGCCCAAATGTGTAGTAAACATAATAAATAACAATAAAAATATATCTCATTTTAGATAAGTAAAATATTAGAAAAAAAGGTAATGATGACATTAAATGATAAATAATTTTATATAATTCAACGGTTCAATAATGTATAATGACAGGTGGATAAGAGCAATCAATATCAATATTTATTATCATGATTGATGCTCTGATGTTCTATGTGATTCGATATTATTGCTTTAGAAAAAATGCTTTTCAACTTCTTTTATAACTTATTTCTTTAGAAAGAGTTCTTCGCTTTTGTAGAAAAAGCATGCAAATAATATAACTTAATGCTAATGATTAATAATGAATCAAACCATGACTAAGTGTCCTCATCAAGAAAGGACGTATTATTCACTTTAGGTGAAGTCCTGAACAAAAAATGTTAACACAATTTCAAATATTGGAATATCATGCATTTGATGTAATGCATTATTGAGTCATCCTTCTTCTTGACAAATAATACTGGTGCGCCCCGATAACGATACACTTAGCTGGATAAATTGCTTATCCAACAATTCTCGCAATTGGATTTTCAATTCATTCATTTCAATTGGCATCATGTGATAAGGTGATTTTGTGATTGGTGTGGTATTTGGCATCACTTCAATATAAACTTTATTTTTGTTTCTAGTGATAATTACGATAATTCTTCAAGAGATAAATTTGGAAATTCTTTAATCACATCAATCCACTCCAATGCTTTAGGTTGTGGGTCGTTCGTTGATACACTTGCAAGAATTCTCCTACAACATTTCTTCAATATTTTGTTTGCCTTCATCGTTAAGATTATCTCATTATCATCTTTTGCTTACCGAATTGTATCCTTCGAATAACCAACTAATGTCCTTCATTAGTGTTGATAATCACCTTCTTCTCTCGACATTATAGAACCATATCATGGTTCTATAATAAATTAATACCCAATATGACATTATAGTTTATCATTGGTAGAACTACTAAGTCAGACGATAAATTGATGCTTTCAACCTGCACAATAATATTTGAAATTGTACCTTCTAGTTGATACATCTCTATTTGGTGTTAGGATCTCTAATTCACATTGCATTATTTCTATTTTAACCTTTAAAACATTAGTAAAATCATATGAAATGGAAAAAATGCATAACACCCAAATCAAGAAATACATATGCATAATGATTTGCTACTAAAAATGTATCTTGTGTCACTTATTAAAACATTTAGCTTTCTCTGCTTACATGGTATAGACTCCTCCTAGTATCTTCAGTGTGGAATCATTGATCTTGCCATTTACCTTATTACGTGGAGCTTCACGCCTTGTCGATCAATCTTTGAACATGGGTCATTACTTCCTATAATTAAGCCAGGCTCCAATCTTATAATAATATTCATGTGATGTTCTTTTTCATAAGTAGCACAAGCATAGACTTTCTCTTTTCCGGGTCCTTCCTTTTTAAATAGCTTAAATAATTTTCTTATCCATCTTCCTTTGCCTTTCTCTTCGACTTTTGTGATGCCTCCCCTTTGTATGCTTGCTTTTGACTTTGGTAAGCATTATCAATGATAATTGCATGTTAAATTGCTTTGAATAATGTGGGCGTCTCTCCACGTATAACTTTCATTTATTGGACTTAATTATTCGATAAACTTATTACCTCTCGCCCTTTCATATTTTTCTTAAGAACTATACTTCTCGAGACTGAGGAACTTGTTAAGATATTACTCAAGAATTGAGTCTCCTTGTTGTAAGGCTTTGCTTGTGTTCCTTCACATTGAAAGAAGTTTTTTTTTCTTAAATGTCTTCTTGAAATTCCTCCAACTAATTGTATCTTCATCAAACTTGGTCTTTTCCACTTACTTCCACCAATCATTTTGCTTATTTTGTCAATTTACGTGTGTCATATGTCACCATGCGCTTGTCAGGATTATCACTAATTTCATTGCATCTATTTTGGTAAATAAAAAAATAAAAAGGGAGTGTTGTCTGAGTTGGTGAGCTTGCGCTCGGCGGGATAGCACCCCCGAGCAAGATCACTAAGCTTGTGTTTGAATACTTGTGCCATCTTAATCAGGGAGATGACTTATTTTCAATATGCTATTTTTTTATCGCTGAATTTAAATCAGACGATTATTTCTTAAGGGTATGTTTAGTTAGGAATGAAAAGATGAAAAAGGAGAAAAAAAGGAAAGAAGGTTAATAGTTTAATTTTATTTGATTGCATTTTGAGCGGAGGACAATGGAGAAAAATATCTTCTCCAATCATCTTCATTATTCTCCAATAGTTTATTTTTCTTTCAACTTTGAGATGTGTTGTAATGAATGAGAAAAATACATTTAAAATATGTTTCCAATTTTAACCTTACATAATTAAATATATAAATACATTTGTAGGGATATATTCGTTCAAATAGAATTATCTTTTACTTTCCTTCCTTTTAACTAATTCTTTCATCTTCATTTTGTTTCATTTTCTTTCTCTAGTTCCCTTTTGCCTTCATTACCTTTTTTTCTCTTAATGATTGTTGAATCAAATTGACCCTAAGAAAATGTAACTTAACTCTTTGATTGGATCTCATAAATTAGATGAGAGCTATGAATTACAAGTAGAGTATATTTTTCTCTATTTAACTAGTTGTATTTGTAGTAAGATCTACTACATGTGATTTCTTATATTTGGGATCTCCAATTGAAAAAAAAATTAACTTATATTTCTTTTCATATTTTAGCAATAACTAGTCTTCGTATATATGCATGTAACAAATCAATAGAAAATTAGCACTGATCACTTACCATCCACAAGCAATCAAACTTAATAAAATTGTTTTGAATTTACATGTTTAATGAAAATTTTTAAAAATAAAATTATTTTTAAAAATTGAACATGATTAGCGTTTTTACTTCAGGCAATTAATTGATAATCGTGGTTGATATAAAAATTAATCTAAAATTGTGGGCAGACAATTCATTATTTTTTCATGTAATTAATCATAGTCAAATATTGCTAGGGAATATTCATCATGTGGATAACTTATGATTGTGTAGTTTTTTAACTCATTTGTTTACTAGCTTATAATATGAAAATAAGTTTTTATTAGTCTGTGAAAAAACAAAAAAAAATTGAATACTTGTACAAATCAAACATATATAATTGTCATCTGATTTGTTTGACACGTACAAGGATTACCTTTAGTATAATTCTAAGTTTATTTGCATTGTATATTGAAATTTACATGCACGTATATAAGTAGAAAAGTTTGTGAAATATTTTCTTTTGTAGTAAGACTATTGGAATAAAAAGATATTTTAATTAAAATTTAGCATATGACCTTGTCCAATGATTTCTATCTGAATACACTATGATCAAAATGGATCCTAATTATTTCCACTTAGGTAAGGGAAAAACACCAAGACAAGAGATTAACAAGTGCAGAATTCAATCGAAAAAGGATAATAATACAACAAGGAAGTCTCAATTATTGAGAAAAAAAATAGATGCATGTGATAGATTTTAACATAAATCATTGTGCTCATCATTTTCTTTCACTATAATGATTGAAGTCTTGTCTTTATTTTGACTTGCATGGAATGATCCACAATTGTAAAAAAAACTTATAGAAATTAAGACATGCATGCATGTCCTCTCTCTCTCTCTCTCTCTCCATACTTAAATTTTTTTTTATAGAAATTAAGATATGGTATCAAATCGTGCGTCCTTGGTTTGATTTTCTAAAGGTTTTTTATCGATCGAATTCTACAACAAATTCAACTCAGAAGTTGCAATTTGTGATATGATATGAGAGCCTAATACATATTTTATCTGCAAAGCATTTGACTCAATCCTTTCCTACTCGGATGCTTCTAGTTGAAATTGTGGCTGATGTTTTTGAAGATTCTTCAAAATTGATCCATTTTTTATGGTTTGAAATCTGATATGATATGGTTTCTTGATAATTGCAAGTGATGAATCTTCTTTTGCTTCTTCTATTACGATTCCCTGTGTTCTTGTGGATTCAAGAAATTATTCACAGTGGAGTGGGGAGATTTATATAGTGCCCTTTTGTCAAAGAACAAATAGGATTTTGGTAGATGGATCTTATTTGATCACTTAGTTTGATATTGCCTTACATTTCCAACTTAAATGTTGCAATGCCATTGTTCTTTCTTGAATAATCAGTACTATTTCTAAGGATCTTTGAAGCAATATCACATATAATCATGATGCATGTTCAGTATGGAAGGATCTAGAAGAATGGTTTGAAAGGTTAAATGAAACTAAAGTGTGCTCCAGTCACAATGAAATATTTAGTCTAGTTCAAGGGTCGATGTCCATAGCACAATGCTATACTTGTTTGAAATATTTGTGGGAAGATTTATGGACTGTGATTCCTAGTCTTCCAATTATTGATGAAGCTAAAGATATTCTTGTTGAATCTATGATCCCGAGAATGTTTTGAATGATCACAAATTTGTAAGTGAACTCAGTCAGTACTGATGAACTTGCTTGAGCTGATTTCTGTAACAGGACATAGTCAAGTTCAGTACAGCGGTCGACCTGAGCTGAAGGAATGGACGACCACTGCACACGTAACATATATCATGAAGAATCATATGTGTGCAGCGAGCGTCCTAAGGATATAAGCGGTCGACCAGTATCAAAAGAGGAGTTCATGTGAGCAGTAGCAGAGCACAAACAGTCGACCAAAGATATGGAGAGGTCGAC
>LTAE01002175.1:19462-46219 GCA_001647135.1 Pontederia paniculata | reverse complement strand
CTCACATCGATTGATAATGAATGCTTCATATAAGACAAGATAAATAGAGAATGATTTTGATGATGACTTAAATATATTGAAAGAAAGTATATGGACCTCGCCAAATGAAACATGAATTGCTACTTTTGTCATCCATGGAGTATTGAGATTGAAAGATAAAGAATTGTTATATTGAAATTGTTAAAGTCTTGTTAATTGATATTTCAGTTCCATATTGAGTACCTTAATTATGCCTTTTACATATTGAGTGTCAAAACTCACGGAAGATTTTATCTTCCCCTGCTAATTCAATTTTGTAGGCCACCCTGAGAATAAATAGGTATTGATGATGGTGTTGATGATGATGCAGTTCGTGATGGTCTACTTGCACATGGCATAGGATCCTGGTCTAAGATTAAATCTTATAATTTTATCATGAAGAGGATGATGAACTTTATTATTTCAGTATTTTGTTATAGTTTATTGTTGGATTTTAGTCTTCTGTTGGAATTGATGTAACAGACTGATTAGTATTTTCTATATAGCAGAGATATTTAGTTTTAAAATATTGTATTATATGATGTGGCCCTTTAGTTGACCGGTCATAGCGTCCTTGAAGTCATGATTTTATCAAGTGGCAAGGTCTGATTTTGAGGGCGTTACATAAGGAGTAGTGCCATTAAAATTTTATGAGTGACATTAAAGGTCGCACAGCAGAATCAAGATTCATACCATTAAATCTTGTTTTTTTCCGCTTGTTTTTTTTTTAAATTTCTTGATAGGATATTTCGTAAGGGGGTGTTTTAGTAAAAGAATAAAATGTGCAATAAAAGTTTAGTTTACTTTAGTGAAGGCCTTTACATTTTGGTAGGGACAAAGTTGGCATTTTAAAGATATTATTATGCGAACATTTATTTTTTTTAGATAAATTATTCTACTAAAAAGAAATGAAATTATTTATTCTTTTAATATGACTACCATAATATAATATTTCTTCAATCAAACAACCTCTTTAGAAATTTGAAAAGAGTATAAAGGGTAGTATAAGATTTTATTTTTTATTTTATTCTACCAAATACTTATAAAAAATGGTAAGTTAAAGTTGATATTTTTTTTTAAAACATAATGATAATATGATCCTTTGTCGATGTTTTGGGAGAAACTTTTCTGCTAAATAAGTAAAATTGTCTATTTATTTTAGTAGTTGTAGATAAATTGTTCTACTTTATCAAAATAAGATAAATTGTTCAAAAAAATATGTGAAAATATTTATTCTTCCTAAAATAGCTAGAATAATAATTGCATCCATCAAATAATAATTCTTTAACCAAACAATATCTACATGGTCCATCACATCATGAATAATTTCTAAAAGATATCTTAAAATTTATTTTTGCTATGGAAACGAGTTAAAATTTTAATTTATAAAATATCTTGCATAATATATAAATAAAATATAATTTTATTTGATCATGTTAAGATCAGACCAGACCAAGCTGTCAAACCAATCCATTCATGAACCGATATATTAAAACTCCTAAATTAACTATTAATTTAAATCGAATTAGACCGATTTAAATCAGTCAAAATGGACAAGAACTAATCCAAATCAGTCAAAATTGATCAAATTGATTTATATAAATGAGTTAAAAGTTTTAACAAAATATATTTTAACTCATGGACCTTTTCATTATTTAATACTCACTACTTTATACTCATCTATTAATGTTATCTATGTGGAACTATTTAGGTTGTTCTCATTCTATTTATTTGACAATTAATATTTTGTCTTCTCTTGATTATGTGCGAATTTAGTTTTTTCTCATTTTTTAACATCAATCATATGAGTTATTTTATTTAAAAAATATAATGCACAAATCTAATCATAATATATGAATCTATTATATTACAAACTTAAACAAGATATTATGAAAATGTTAAATTTATAATTCTCACAATAAAAAAATTAAAATGAATTAAAATTTCATCATAAATTAAATCTAACAATAAATTGTTCGATTTTAAATTGTTCGATTTTAATTATTTTTTTTGCCATGATTATATTTAAAATTTATTAACATATCAATTAGTAATTTGATTTATTACTTTTATTGATTATATTATACTGAATGGTTCGATCTGGTTGACGAGTCCGAACTGAACCGATGCGTTCTCCATCAATATTCGGTCCACTCCTAATAACTTTGGATCATTAACAGATATCATGTGTCACTAGGCTTTATTAACATGATTGATGACTTAAATTTTGACAAAATTTGGTGACTCGTACCTTGTATATTAATATAATGACAAGTGATTCAAATCATGATTCTGCAAAAGTTTAAATAATTTAAATATGACTTTCCAAAAAAAATGATTGAAAACTAAAATTAAGTTGATGTAATAATTTTGCAAAAATTGAATGATATCTAGCACTTTAACTCCACTTTCCCAACAATACATATTTTTGTTCTCCATCGTCACATCCCTGCCATATCCATTAATTATAGCCTAAGATCATAGTACATGACATTATCTAATGAATTAACCTTAACCCTCAATTTTATCCACCACATATGAAAATTATTAGATATTTTCAGCAGATGAAGGTTACCTTATAGTTGTTGAAAATTTACGAAACTTATGAAGAACAATCCTTCAGAAATCTAGTTTCTAAAGGATCTAAGATATAAGATCTGAGATACGTACGAAGAGTTATGGTCATAATGGTGAATATTTTTCTATCGAAATCAAGATAAAGAGTAAAATAATATTTCTCTATTTAAATGAATGATTTCAGGAATTAAATAAAAAAATGTTGATATTAGTACACAACATGATAGACCAATTGTGTCCACAAATTTTAGTTGATGACACTAAGGACTTGTCTTGGAATTTTGGACTACTAAGATGTTGGTTTGAGAAATACACTATAATTCATACAGCCCAAGTAATTAAATTTCTAAAAGTATATGATTAATGTACAATACCTTATGTTAGCTTTCAAACCTATTTAAAAAATTATATGATTGATATATGGTACCTTATGTTAGTTTGCGAACCTACTTAAAATTGTTGTAGCAATTAAAAGAAAGCACTCAAAAATTCAAAAAAAAAACTTCATTTATTTATTTGCTTTCTAATATGAGAATGACAAATCAATATAACACAACACAAACATATTCATGTTAATTATACTGATAAGAGTTTTCTGCCCTTCATGGCGGCCCTTCTGTTGGTCTCCAAGAACTTGTCCAGTGCACTCTCAACATATGTATCAGCCTCCTTGACGGTCATTCTGCTGATGGCCTCGTCGCTAAATTCTAGCCGGCGGTGGTCGCCGTTGAGCACGGCAGCCAACTGCACGATCTCGCTCTGGAACTCCGACACCGGTCTATTTTCGTCGACTTGGGTCACTCTCAGCGGCGGCACGTCAGGCAAAGTTTCTGAAGAAGAACAGATCAAAATATAGTGTCAAATCCATTTTTTTGTATTATATAACAAGTATGCATTGCATGTACCTGGGCAATCGGTCCTGGGCTCGGTCAGTTCGCCGACGACGCTCTCAAAGGTGCNGAGAGAGAGAGAGAGAGAGAGAGAGAGAGAGAGAGAGAGAGAGAGAGAGACCTGTTCCCTTCTTGATCCAGGGGGAGACGGCGATGGTGGGGACGCGGACGCCGAGGCGTTTGAAGTCGAAGTCGAAAGGCTCGGGTCCGACGATGCCGTCGGGGCTGGGGACGCCGACGGTGGGCGTCGGGACGTGGTCGTAGAACCCTCCGTGCTCGTCGTAGGTGATGAGGAGCAGGGTCTCGTTCCACTGCGGGCTCGCCCGCAGCGTCTCGTACACGAACTTGACAAGCTTCTGCCCGTTGGCCACGTCGTGCGACGGGTGGTCGTCGTTCGCTAGTTTGCCAAAGACATCGAAGTACCTGATCGATCACAACTACAAATTTAGCACTAGATTGCATGCATGAATTGTACCATGCACGTACCATATAGATTTCCTCGTACAGATCATATAAGATATATAGTGATAGCTACGTACCTGGGCTCGAGGACAGTGAGATGTGGAAGCTTCCCATCCCTGGCGTGCTCCTCGAACGTCTCGAAGGAGTGGAAGTTGAAGGCGTACATGGGGTTCCTCATGTTCCTGTACAAGAGCGTCGCGGGCGCGCTCTGGAAGTAGATGCCGAAGTCCAAGCCGTTGTCGCGCAGGTTCTCGAAGATGGTCCGCTGCGGGTACCCAAGAACGAGATCCATGGGGTCGTGGCTCGTCGCGCCGTGGGACGTCCCCGAGTACACGAACAGCCTGTTGGGCTGCGTCGGCCCCGGGATCGACGCGAACCACCGGTCGAACACCGCGAACTCCTGCGCCAGCGCCGCGTAGACCGGCACGTTCGACGGCTTGAACCCCTTCATGACCGTGTCGGCCGTGTCCTCGGACATGGACGCCGCCTGCTCGACGAAGCCCGCCATGGTCGCCGGGGAGCCGTGGGGGGCGTCGAAGCCGAAGACTTGGTCCCGGGTGGCCTGGAAGGAGTGGCCGGGGTCGGGGTCCACGTACTGGGCGTCGTCGGAGACGCAGGTGACGGGGGAGTTGGGGTCTTTGGTGGAGCGGTGGTTGCACTCTTTGCCGGTCAGGCCGTCGAAGGTGGCGTTGAGATCCTTGTTCATCCACCCGAGCATGTGGTCGAAGGAGCGGTTCTCCATGACGAGGACCACGATGACATTGATGGGTTGGCCGGCCGCCGCCGGGCGGAGGAAGGGAGCAGAGACGGCGAGGAAGAGCAGGAGGAGGACGAGAGGAGAAGAAGGTGGAGCACTTTTGCCAGGTCTCGCCATGGCTTTCGTTCTCGCGTTCAGGAGGAGCTCAGCGCTTTTGCTTTGCCTTCTTGCAGCGTTTGCCCATAACATATATATGACATATTGGATACATTTGGAACCTTTTTAAAGATTACTACTGTAACATTTATTTTAGGAGAATAAATAAACTAAGAAACTAAACATTTCTACTAAAACATACATAACCTTAATTTCTACTCATTTTCTAAAAAATACAGTTTTTATACTATGGAAAAGATAAAAAAATTTATGGTGATGCAGTTTATTTTTTTTTATATATGGTAGTATATTTTGGAATAAACAAATTGAGGTTTATCTTTTAATTTTTGGAATGGAATGAGCAATTGATATCTATGATGAATTTCTTTTATTAGAGTTAAATGATGACACAAATTAAATCTTGAAAGGTAAGTGATGTTATTTTGCAAGTGATGAATGTATAAGTTAAAGTTTAATGAGTTATAACGATGACATATTCGTTTAAGAATAAACTGCACACTTGTAACATTAGTTTTTTTTTAATATATTCTATAATATGTAAAGAAGGAAATATGGTGATGCAATTTTTTATTTTGCTGGACGGTAGATCTTTTGGAGTAAACCAAATGGGCTGTTTTTTCGGAAGTCCGGCATATTTAATTAGGCTTTTATTGTGGCGAGATTACTATTTTTGTCGTTTTCAGTAAAAAACTATTGTTTCGAAGTTATATATGGTGATAGGAAATTATGTAATTACTGGATGTGGAGAGAGAGTAGAAGGTGTCGTGAGTTGGGTTCGATTCGATCCGATCACATATCAATTCAATTCTATTATTTTTAATCGATTCGATCGGATTGATAATAAATTAATATTAAATTCGATCTAACTAGATTATATATAAAATAGTGGATTATACATTTAATTTTTATATTTTTATTTATTTTTTATGATATTTAATATTAATTATATTTTTTTTAAAAAAAGAAAAAAAACTCATATTTTTCAAATATTTGCAGTACTTTTTGAGAATATAAAATATTCAAATTTAAGATATTTTAATTTTAAACTAATATGATTTTTTATCTTAATTAAGATAATTTAATATTAATAAAAAAAATATAAAAGTTTGGGTCAGGTTCATCGAGTTTAAAAAATTAAAATATGTACTTGACTCATTGATTATTAAGTTATGATCGGATCATTTCGAATTTGATCTACTAATAATTCGAACTGATCTAATTGAAATTGAATTGATTATTTTTATGAACATTCCTAGGAGAGAGAATGAAGTGAGCTATTAATATTTATGATGAGTTTCATTTATTAGAGATAATGATGACAATTTAAATCTTGGTAATTAAATGAACTCATTAACTAAATGAGTTATGAATGATTAAATTCGACTTCGAAAGATTAAAGGTCTACAAAATCCAATGACGTTGATAAGAGAGTAATAATATATGAAAAAAGAAGTAAAAGTATATATTTCAAGATTAGGATATTTGAAAGGAGAAATAAAGAATACGGAGTACTTTTTTACTCCTCTCGATTATTGATATTAAAATATATTGCATTTTGGAGCAAAGAATGCACCACAAAAACATTGACCCATTTGAAAAGGGTTAAGAATTGCAAGTTTAACAACCCAATATTTAATAGAGTGGTTGAGACCTTATTACTTTTTGCAGAGTTCAAATTTCGAAGAGGTTTTTACCAATGTGCACAAATTGATCAGACAATATTTTCTTTAAATTATTGTTAATGAATTAAAAATATAATTAAAAAAAAATTATATATTCTTATACGAGCATAATGCTCCATATAAAAAAAATATAATTAAAAGATTTCAATCAACTCGATTTTCAATTTAAAAATTAGTAATATGTTGTTGGATTTCTTAGTGTGAAATATTAACGTAAACAAAAGCGTATAATCTAATGAAAGAAAAAGTACTACGGAATATGAAATAATAAAATTAATACTTGAAAAGAAATGGGAAAAACATTTTTTACAATGAGAAATATTTTCATGATGGAGATTACAATTCTTATGTTTATTTAACATTGTCATCAAGGTTGTCAAAATCGAGATCTTAAGTAAGATCGTAAGGGAGTCATAAGATCGAAAATCGTAAGATCGGATCGAAAATCGTAAGATCCTATAAATTAATAAAATAATATATTTTAATATAAAATATATTTTTTTTACATTTTTTTGCACTCAAATTTTGAATTATACTTCAATAAATCATAATTTGATCAATTTATAAGAAAAATCTATTGAACNAATAAAATAATATATTTTAATATAAAATATATTTTTTTTACATTTTTTTGCACTCAAATTTTGAATTATACTTCAATAAATCATAATTTGATCAATTTATAAGAAAAATCTATTGAACACTATTTATATTCATTTTTATTATCAAAATTGTAAAAACTACTATTTTTAAATGATTAAAATATTTATTTGAGATCGCATAGGATCGGATACGATCGTAAGATCGTACGACATAAAGTAAGATCTTATTAAGATCTTATCCATAAGATCCTCAAATTAAGATCGAGATCGGTGAAGGCCCTCAAGATCGTAAAATCGTAAGATCTTAAGATTTCGATCGAGATCTTAACAACCATGATTGCCATTATATATGAAAATATTTTTAATAATGGAATCGCATTATCTAATAGACACATCGTATTCATTATTTAAAAAAAATAAAAAAATGGTAAAGGATACATAATAACAATAAATAGAAATAAGTCATAATATTAGGAATAATTTGTCTAACTCTTGAATAAAACCACAAGTAGAAACATACAGTTTAACATAGATAAGTATTTTTTTTACACCTTATAATGAAATCATAAACTTTGAAATTTGAGCAAAGAATAAAGAAAAAGTAAAAGAGATTAAAAAATGAAATTGAAACTTTTATTTCTAGCTTGAAATAGAATAATAAGTAGAAATCTATAACCAACAGATAACTATAGTTATTGTGAATGTTAAAATGTAATTCAATAGAGATCAAATGAATATTTTCAATAAAATAATATAACTTAACATTTGAGACAAAATTGAAAAAAAAAAAGTAAAACTTAATAGAAGCTTGGAAAACAAGGGTGCTAAAAGGTTGTTTGGTTGGAAATTGTGATTGTATTAGAATAGGAATGGTGCGTGTGCCAATAATATTATTCTTGTGCAATTTCAATTTTAGGAATTAAGGAGTGTTTGGCCGTAGTAAATTATTATTCTAATAGTGTGGTGGAAATGAGAATAGTAAAAAAAACTAAATAATAAGACACTAAAATAGTAATAATAATAATTACTATTATTATTGATGTTGTATTATTTAAATTCAAAATAGGCAATTATCTATGCTAATTATTAACAAAGTTATTCAAATGAATTTAATAATAACAAGAAGAAGAAATTTAAACATTAAAATTAATTAAATGCTGCTATATATATAGGGAATAATGTTGATCTCCAGCCGTCAGATTGAAGATCTACGACTGGAGATCAATGAGGCTGAACCAAAGAGATTGGAGAGGCTGAACAAAAAAAAAATTGGTTCGACGGTTCATTACTTCAGAAAAATGGTTCGCCGCTGCTGCTCGACGACACCGCCGCCATGCCCGACGCCGCCGCCGCTGCTTTGTCTCTCGTTGCTGCTCGATGACAACTCCGCTGCAGCGGCTCGTCGGAAGTCTGGAGTCTTGGTGAGAAGACGAGTGAGCGGGCGGCCTCGTCCACTGTCTTCTCAAAAGGCATGACTTCAGCAGCGGGAGACAGAGCAACAACGGTGGCGGGCGGCAGCGGCGGTAGCGTCGAGCAGCTGCAACGGAGGTGTCGTCGAGCAGCAGCAGCGGGCAGGGTGGCGGTGTTGTCGAGCAACAGCAGGAGAGAGCAGCAGCGGCGAACCATTTTTCTAAAGTAATGAACCGCCGAACCAATTTTTTTTTGGTTCAGCCTCTCCAATCTCCTTGGTTCAGTCCCCTACTTAAGTAAGGGACAGAAACATTATTCCCATATATATATATATATATCAATAATTTAATACAACAACATTTTAATATGATAAAATATAGTGCTAACTAAAACTAAAAAAAACTAGTTATGTTAATTACATTAGTACAACTAATAAAACTAAATATATTAATTATATTGTTCGAAATCTTGTATGAATAGAAATAAGATATATTGGAATAAATTTTCTAACTCTGAATAGAATCACAAGTAGAAACATAAAATTTAACATAGATAAGTATCTTTTTATACCTTATAATGAAATCATAAAATTTGAAAAGAAAAAGTAAAAGAGATAAAAAAAGGATATTGAAACTTTTATTTCTAATTTGAAACAGAACAATAAGTGGGAATGTATAATTGATAATCATAGTTATCGTGAAATTTTAAATTGTAATTCAATGAAGATAAATGATATTTTCAATAAAATAATATAATTTAACACTTGAGTCAAAATAAAAAAAATACTAAAACTTAATAGAAGCTTGAAAAACAAGGGTGCTAAGAGGATGTTTGGTTGGAGAACTTGATGTCCTTAGAATAGGAATAGTGTGTGTGAACCATACTATTCTTGTGCAATTTCAAATTTAAGAGTTAGGGATTGTTTGGCCGTAGTAAATTATTAATCTAATAGTGTGGTTGAAATGAGAATAGACAAAATTAAATTAAATAATAAGACACCAAACTAATAAAAATAATTATTATTATAAATATTGTAATAATTAAATTCAATATATATAATTATTTATGTTACTTATTAACTAATAATAGGTGATTATGGAGATGTTGTTGCAGTACGCTTTCTCCCTTTGATGACTTATCATTAGGTGATTATGGAGATGTTGTTGCAGTACGCTTTCTCCCTTTGATGACTTATCGACTGCCTTGCTTGACGAAGAGTGTCACTAAAATTCAAATGAATTTAGTAATAACAAGAAGAAGAAATTTAAAAACACTATAATAATAATAATAATAATAATATAATATGACAATATAAATTTTATTATGATAATATATAGTGCTAATTAAAAGTAAAAAACTAATTATATCAGTACAACTAATAAAACTGAATGTATTAATTATATTGTGTGAAATGTGGTATGAAAATAAGGATCCTACAAGTCTAAAAGGGAACCAAAATCTAATATTATAAACATGAAAATGGAACCCCAAAAATGATCAATTTTCATTAATATATCATGGCTCTTTATTGCAACTTGTTAATAGAATCTTCAAGGTGCAGAAAAAAAGTGAAAAAGAAATTATCCTTTTTCTGAAGGAAAGTGGTTTCTGAAATTTGAACATCCATCCTTTGCTCAAGAGAGTTTCAAGTCTCTATCTGTTGAACTAATCATGCATATGACTACATGCCCTTAGTGTTTAGCATTCCAACAACTGTTCACCATGTAAAAGAATAGTTCCAAGTGAACGGATGGAAAGGATGCTTATGATGTTAGTCCACCAACATAAAGGTATTGACATTTCTATTATAGTTGCAGGAATATGAAGTTATAATGGTCACAGAACAAAAGAAAATCTCTTGATTATTAGCATTCTGACAAACAAAATGACATTTCACTGAATTCTGTTTAAAAGAAGAGCTTTGTATATTTGATAATTGTACGGAGCTGAATTGTTTAAAATGGAAGTTCTACAGCCTGTTTGCAGGTATCGGTCCAAAAATATGGTCGCTATGTGATCAGTATGAAAATAAATCATATGTTAAGACAAGAATAAATATACGACCAAAACAAAAGAAGGAAGAACTATAAACCAGATCATTGGAAATTTGAAAGACCCTATCATTTCAGCAGAATTATGAGCGAACAATTTTAGACTTAAACGAACAGAACAAAGATTCATTGCTTTGCAAGTGACGTAAGGAACTATTGTACACATTGCTAACCTCAGCTGACCAGCATGATGCATGAAACACAGATATACTGTTTCTAAAATGTTCCTGACATGCCGAGAAGCCAATTTTCTTATACTTTAAGTACACGATATCTGCATATCTTGTGTTACGAGCAACTATTTTTGTGATTAATCTTGGCCTGCAATTCAGAAAAGGAAAAGTTGAAATAAATATATGAATATGGTGACTTCTCTTTCTATTTAACTGAGCCATGGATAGCACTTTAAAGACTTATTCCTTTCTCTTCTTGTCGAGCCTTCCTCATGTTTATATGACTCAAAGGAAAAGTAGAACTCAATAAATAACTTTTTTTAATGCATATGAAGCAGCACAAAAGAAGGTTCCTATGAAGAGTGCTAGCAAATGTCTTTATGCCTCAATTCTAAGAATTGTTTTCCCTGCAGTGGGATGAGAAAAGTTGAATCACATAACTAAGTAGTCTTAGTAAATAAGAATTAAAGAGGTCTTGAATTTTCAAAGGACCCCGACCGGAAACCTTTTCTATCCAAACCATTGATCACCAGAGGTCCGGAAAATGTCAATACTTATCAAGATTACTTCAAGATGGATGGTTATTCCTTTTCATGCTAATTTTTGGGCAATTGATGTATCATCAAGAATTTAATTGATTTATTTCCAACTTCAAATTATCAACTAAAAACCTATTATTGAGACTTGAGAATTCTTATCTTTCTTATTGTGCCTATCCTTTCTGGACTTGGACAAACTTCAGATATAAGTAATTACCTTGACTTTCTGATAGCTTTCTAGCATCCTGCGGTACTGCTGTTGTGCTTCAGGAAATTCTACTAATAATTTAACTCTTGAGAGAGCTTCATCGATTTCCGTCTCTATGGCTTGCTTACGGAAAACCTTAAGAACATCATCTTCCTCATCATCATCCATAGGGACATTCTCCGTGTGGAATCTTCTTAGGCCTACTCCTTTCTTGTACCATCGCAGCATGACCTTTTCTAGGATGCCTACAGTCAAAAGGAACTGATATCTTTTTCTTGCTAGATGAGCTCTCACACGAGCCTACAAATACCAGAAAACCAGAAAGGAAAAAAGAGTTAGAATATAAAGCAACTCATGTGTAAAGTTGCTCATCATGCAAGAAATGATGAAATGGAGAAGTAAATTATGTTACTTACAAGATCCATATCATATTTATAAGTTATTTGTATTACTAGAAAAATATCAGAGAATGCGGTTTTTGCTGCATTTCAACACTCTTAGGGAGAACACAAGGATCTAAAAATAAATTTCCAAACCCAACCTTGACCTTCGTCAGTTATACAAATCCATGTCAACTCCAAACATGTGTTGCGATCATTTTCATATTCCAACTTTTGCTTATGATAAAACCAGAATGCATATTCCAACTTTTGCTTATGATAAAACCAGAATGCACTAATGCTGAGGATTCTAATCATGTTAATTGCATGCTGACCGCAAATTGCAGGTTGCATTTGTATTTTAGAATTACGACTACGACTTCAAGGTCAAGATTTAGTTTTGCATTTGAATCTGAAATTCCAGATCTAAAATGACAGCATACAAAAGATAAACAGTAAGCTTGCTCCACAAAAACTTAAAATGAGGTGTCAAGATACTAAGGCCTTGGGTTGGTGGGCCAATGTCCCTCTTGTTATTCAAGACGTTTAACAACCTTGGAGATGGTGCATAATTTTCTGGCTTGGATAAGTATTTGTTCAGGTTCCATCTTGCCTTCGTGAAAAAGTGCGGGGGAAGAGACTAACAAAGAAGGAAAGATAAAGAAGAAAGGCCGAAAAGCAGAGGAGATTATTATGCTGTATTTTACTCTTGTTCCAAGAAAAGTATAACCATTGTTATCATTAAATTTCATGGCACAAGGACCCGCAACATAGACAAGCAATTTCATACTCCATGAAATGCAAATCTATGAAGCTCATTTGGGATGCACCAAGTGCTCATCACTTCTCGGGATAAGAAAATGTCAGTTATGTTGCAAGTTGCAACTAGAATTCAGATGCATTTTCCACCCAAAAAGAACAAAAGGAAACAGCAAAATACCTGGATCTTCACGACGTGTTTACGTAATGTAAGAAACTCTCTTCTCTTTTTCCAACACTTGTAGTTTTTCTGAATCGATACAGCTGCTTGGTCACGAAGATCATGAAAACCTTTGAGCAACTTGGTAGCAATTGGTAGTCCATGTATGTCGTCAAGAGACCAGGTATACATATCTACTGTAGCATCGTTTAGTTGCTTCATCTTAAAGGAATGAGCACGAAATGCAGCTTGTATCCTGGTTGCAGCTTGAGTTGCATTCCTGACAGCTGCCAAGGAATCTTTAAGTGAAAGTTGATCCTCACTTGCACCATGTCGATGGGCACTTCTCTTTGATATGCTTTCCACACCTCTATTCACGTTCATGGAAGGAGACTGCCTCAATGTCTCATTTCTTTCAGTTTCAAGAGAAAAGAAATGGCTAGTCAGTGCAGCTTCTGAAAGATACGCTGCAAGACCTGAATGACCTCTCTCAGAAGCTATATGAGCTGGTGTTTTTCCTGCTGGATCTTCAGCAGTCGGATCTGTCAGCGCTCCAGCTGAAGCACCCAAAGCAAGAAGTTCAACAATAATGTCTTCCCTGCAAAGATCAATATTTTGAAAATTTTAATACTGCCAAGAAATAACAAATCCACGTTTCTTTGTTTTTTCGACAGTAGTACATATGTTTCTTATTTTGACTAAGCAACATACTTTTGAGTCCCTAGAGACACCACAAAAAATGAAACTCAATTCAACAGTATATATTACCTCCCAAAATATGCAGCCCAGTGAAGTGCGCTCCATCCATCTGGATCACGGAAATCTATGGCAACACCAGAATCAAGTATTGGTTTCAATGCCCATTTATATCCCAAGCTAGAAATCATGTGTATGATGCATTGTTCTTTCCTTGAGAGTATACAGTTCTCTGCACTTTCGTGAGGTTTAGATGATAGCCAATGTCCTAATTTGTCTTTTATTAATTCTTGAACAACAAAATCCATGATCTTTTCTTTAGGTGCATTGCCAGCAAGGAGTTCTTTAGAGATCATAGCCAACTGGTCATCATTTTCCCTTTCGTTTTTCCGAGGATCAAGTTCAGGCATAATATTAGTTTCTTGTGTAGATGAGACACTAGTATCCTCATTGAAAAGTATCTTCACAAGTTTCACAAGCAATATCATTTCCTGAGTGTCTTTGTTTGCATCAATCCGTGTTAATGCGCCATAGTTTCTTGCGCTATCGAACTTCTCACAAAATTCAAACTCTCGCACTTGACTGCAGGATTCTCCATTTCCAGAAGTAATGCATAGGTTGACTTTTCCAGCACAATGATGTGGAGTTTTGCAACGGAAAACACCATCATAAACAATTTCTAGAGGAACTTCAACATCTCCAAATAATGCAGCCCATTGATGTTCTGAAGGATCACATAGGAATTGTCCAGCAATGATAACCTACAAAATTGGTTCTCAAACTTATAGTTTTTCACCATTCTTGCTGGTATAGAGGACACGTGCATGCCAAAATTGCTTCTCTTCTCAGTTTTTAAGAACATAGGAAGAGAGTTTAAATGTTCTTACAGGAAATAACTGTTTATGGGGCTGTCATCGGGAGGTCCATTGCGCCATACAATTTTCTTCCTATGCAGATTGTTACTTTAATAGTGGTACTCTTGTAAGAACTTCACATTTATTAAAGGCTGCCTCTAACCCTAAAAAGTAAGGAATGAAAAAGGATAGGTTTCACTCTTTCTGTACTATGGGCTTCAACTGCTTACAAGCCGAAAATAATAATCATTGTCACAATGGTTGTTTCTTAAAACATATTGATTATTTAAAGAAATAAAAAATATCTAAAAACTGAAGTTTTAGCATTCAAGTTTCACACTGAGCTGGTGAACACTGCTCTATACTGACTAAAAAATAAATGGTTGGAAAAAAAACAATTACATTAGTTTGGCATGGACAATACCAGTTGGATGGTTATATTTTGAAAATATGTTATGTGCGCAATATTATGCATTTCTTGATAGTTCCCAGAATTTAAGAGAATTTTAACATGCACAATGAGCTGTAACGTAACTTCATTAAGTACCTTAGTACTTTCATTGGAAAATGCCCATTCTGGAGAGACTTCATGTATGATAAAACACTGCAGTTGTGCAATTGACGTGGTTGAATCTTGTACTAATGGAACATCAAACTTGCACTGGTCCAAGCATAAATCTTGGAAGAAAGCAGCAGAACATGGACCATTTTCAGCTAGAAGAACAGTTTTTCCTATTTCTGGTGTTAGAGAACGAGAGTTTACTCCGCAAGTGTTTCTTCCGAAGTTTTGTAATAAATCAGAATCTTCATGAAGCCACACTGAACAATCTGCAGCTAAATGAAAAAGAAACACCATCAAACCCTAGAAAACTAAGCCTTACAGTGTCTGATGAGGCAAGCTGATGAGCTGGCATATACTACGTAAGCAATTATGCTAACTTATCTTAACTGCAAAAATTATAGAATAGCTGAAGTAGCATCGTTATAATGGAATTTTGTAAACACTATGACAATTTTTGACATTTAGGTGTACGCCACCTTGTTCTTATCCATGACATACACAAGGGATTTTCCTATCACAGTTCATACCCAATAGCACAAAAAGAAAACAAATCTATCACCATGATATTTGACATTGTCAAAGACTAAGATTCATAAATCAACATATAGGGAAAAAGAGTGCTTATGCAATATCAAAGTAAAAAATGGCCAATTATTCCTTGGAACAAACAATAAAAAACAAAGCTTTCCAATAAGTGATAAAACTATGTGGAAAAGGACTTTCTGATAATTATAATAAAGGACATGAATAACTTACCTCTCACAAACACAGTTTTGTTAGTTAAAAAGTAGGGAACATGGACATATCCAAATTTGTTACCTGGACCTGGAAGTATGTGTTCACATTGCACTTCGTCTTCCGCACGTTCATCTATCGTGTACTCAATCTCATCAAATGAATTATTAAGTGCTTCACCATAGGAGGCCCTCATTTCAAGATTCGGAGCTTGGGCATCTTGAGATTCTTCATTCACAAGGGAGTCTGGGAATTCCTTCTCTTCAAAATAGGTTATACCATCACCACCATGATCACCACCACCACCATCATCGTCATCATCATCATTCAAACTTAACTGCATTTTGAGCTTTCTTAGTGCTTCATTGACTTCTGGTGACAATGATTGGGAATTCGTTTCAGATATTGCTGTTTGCTGCAATACCTCCAACTCAGAACTACCTTCTGATGATCCTGGACTGGATGTACTTTGACCAGGATCATTTAATAAAGAAGTTTGAGACGGCACCTCTTGTTCTTGAACATCGGCACTTAAACTACTCATAATATTTGGCAAATACTCTTTTGAGACACTCAAATATGAGTCAGGAATACATCTTTCCTGGATAAAATAAAATAGTACAGTTAAATACAACATAAACATGGGAATTACTGCAGGCACTCAATTATGATATATCTTTCTCTGAGTATATCTATGATGTTTTATTAAACTGAACTTTCAACATCACTAGACAAGTGCGAAAATGGAACATGGATGTCTTTTTTCCAGTGGGGAGGATTGTGCACATCAACGAAGTATGTGTAGACCCCCATTTTGAATTAGAAAGGCCCATTTGCATAAATAGCCCAAAACCCCACTTAAGCGGGTGGTGCCCTAAGTATAAATGGGGTGAACCAGCCATTTTTCCATTTATTTTCCAAACATCGCTCTCTCCTCTCATCTTCCTCTCCACAAGAACATCTCCATGGATAGGGTTTGAAGCTTATCATTCCCATTGTTGCATCCCAAGAAGGTGTTGGAGTGGAGCAAATAGAGCAAAGAGAAGGGGAAGGAGACATTGAAGCCTTGGAAAAAAGGAGGAGGGATCATCTAGGAGGAAGAAGACGGCACCTAGGAAGAGGAAGAAACTAGGTTAAGGTATGTAAAAGGATCCAATCCCTCATTTCTCACCTCAAAATTATGATTTGGGGATTATAAGGATACTTGTTCTTATAAAGTTATAAATGTAATGGAGGGCATGTAGGGTGATGCATGAATGAGGTGGGTTCATATGTTACCATGTTCTTTTCTTTCCAAATTATGATCTCTGAATCATGTGATGATTATTATGACTATGCTATGTTTTTATAATGTTCAATCGAGACTTGTGATGATTATTCCATGTTATCAAACCCTAATGATATCAATGAGCCGAACTATGAAACCTAGGTGGTGTGTATGAACCCTAGATGGTGTGTATGAACCCTAGATGGTAACCTAGGCCAATTACACTCAAATGTGATATTTTTCATGGTTAATTATGCATGTTATGAACACCAAAACATAAGGATTATCTTAGGTATGAACTTCCTTTTGTGGAATTGGATTATATGGGTGAAACTAGACAAGTTCGATATTGAATCGGATGAAAATAGGGAGGAATATCATCCCCAGTTTCTCACTTTGGGTCACCCGTAGTGTGCCTGAGCTCGCTACGGGCAGCCCGTAGTGAGAGGTTTTCAAGCCATAGCAAGTCATTTTGGGTTGTAGTGATTCATATGTGACCGTAGTGAATTAATTTGCTCGTCCATAGAGTCTGACTACGGCTGAACCGTACTGGAGCTTAGCTCACCATGGTCTAACCGTAGCAAGGTATCCCCAGGCCATAGAGAACCATTTTTGGCCATAGCGCGCAATCTAGACCGTAGCGGATTCTTTTTCCGACCACAGAGGCTGACTACGGTCCAACCATAGTGGAATGTGTTTCACTACGGTTTGACCGTAGTGAGGATGCTAAACCGTAGCGAATCAAGAATGGACGGTAGCACACTCGTTCCCGGTAGTAGTGCACCAATCTTGCTCGTAGCGCATTTTAATTGCATTTATACTTATGTTGATTCATTAATTCGACCATATATGTTGTATATTTCTACCCTTTTAATTGCTATTGATCAAATTATGTGCTATGCTTCATGCTTTTAGGGTAGAAACCTTGCTTGATGATCGTCAATCACCTAGACATCAAAGTTCATGAAAAGTCGTAATTAGGTTAAACCTGCAACAATGATTGCCATGCTTGCTGTAATGAAAAGAAGATGAAGCTTTGAGGAACTTAGTCTTGGCGCATTAACGATGGGGGAAGATGTTTTTGACTCTTCTCAGGAAGTTATGTCTTTCACCAGCAATAGTGTCTGAACTTCCCATGTAGGCCCAAAAGGGAGTGTTGGCCTAGCTAACCATGTTTATGTGTTGATGTTGCCCAAGGCTCCTCAAAGGTAAAGATAATAATTGGTCATGTGATTATGTTAATGATTTGAGTCAAAGAAAACTTAAATGGATCATACGACATATGTAAATGATGAACATGAACACAAGATGCTTAGTCGCTTATGGGCTTCATGTATGTCATGTCTATGCTATGCAAATGTTTCATGCTTATGTTGGTCTTGAATTGATCTATGTTTAATAATTATGTTAATATCCGTGATGATTATCATATGATGTGCATGTTACATGACATATGTTAAGGGCCTCTATGTGATGGCCTTAGATTGTGCCCTTATGTGGCAAGATGTTAGATGTTATTTGGTTTAAATGTGTTTCCGTTGCCATGTGTTATAACTTATGTGATTTATTATGATTTGTTTTCCGCTGCGATTTTCTTATGTCACTTATATTGTTATGGACTTGCTTAGTGTTATCAATGCCTAGTGGGTCCATAATATGTGTAAAAGTCCATGTAACACCGCCGAAACCTGTGTGTGTCGCATTTCGGGGGTGTTACAATATGAGCATGATAGAGGGTGATGTAGCTAAGTAGGAACATTGACTTCCTTTTTTGGTTAGAAGGGATTTGTGAGCAGATTTTCTAGGTGCGACTATAAAGTTTCCATACAGGTACCTGTGTTGTACAAATGCATATGCCAACGATATATGTGTTATACGAGCTCGACAGTGTGGAAGAAAATATGTTTCAGAGATTGAATTCACTTTTAAGCTAGAATTGCATCAAACTATTCTTAAGAAAAGGTCGCAAAGAAATATATAACGTTTATTTCTTTAAAACACAGCTAACCTCAACAACTTCCCTATAATGAACCAAAGCTATGTGTTCAAAACCCCTGCATAAGCAAAAATTCAAGATTATGAATTTTAATTAATACATTTTTTTTATGTTTGAAAACACAACTCGAAAAGAAATTATTTGGAGAGAGTAGAACCTAAAAAAGTAAATTATGATATGTCCTAGCATGCCTAGCATTGGTCATTCTTTTTGAACCACAGTATGATAGATAGTAATGAATCTAAGAGATGGTTATGTTTGGGCATTGGCTTGTTCTTATTTTATTTTTCACTTTTGTAGAATACCTTCACCTTAATAGAAAACAAGTCAACACAATTGAAACTAAATGTAAAAAAAGCAAAAGCACAAAAACTATCTTACGGATCCAACATCCAGTAGCTTCTCCTTTGAAGACAAGGATTTTGCTCACCATGAGCATAGTAACAATTAATTGCTTCAACACCCCCAACCTAGTCAGACAAAAGGAAATATTATGTCTAAAAGTGATGCATGACCACAATTACTCAATAAGTAATAAAGAAGCAGAATTGTTGTGACCTAAACATTAATTATCATAAAAATTAAAATTCTTTCTTAACTGAAAAAGAGAGCAAGGATGAACGATGAAATTACCATGAGGATACCACAAAACATGTTCCTCTAGAGTGTACCATGACAATATGTAGAGTTTTCCCTCATTATTTATTTTAAAGGTTTTGCATTCGTTCTTTTGCAAAGTTAGATGAAACTGCCAAACCACTGCAATGACAGATGAGGTAACGAAAGAAAATCAATGTGCACAACTGTCCATTGATGTACCTATAAGGCTGTGTAAAGCTGCCTTACATATGCATAGTAATTGTCCTAACTTGTAGGTAGAAATTGCGTACCAATTTGATCCTTAGAACAATGCATAGTGACTATCTTTACTGTAATCAATCTTTTCATAATTAAATTTCAGAATTTGTTTGTCATAAATAATACACTATTATAAAATTTACAATATTGCAGCTCTTTCAAACAGCTAGTAGTAGTTATTTTCAAGTTCAAGGCCTTATGGTATATTTTTTTTCTCAGTATGATTTATATTGAAGCATTTCAAACATCTACTAAATATTGAACACATAAACTAGAATTTACTTTCCAACACAATCTACTTCCAAGGTTAGAAATCTAAAATTTTGCATATTGATCTGCAGATTCATATGTCCAAGCACCTATGCGAAATGGCTGTGGACAATGCAGGACCTCATATGTTATATGACTTTGCATACCACCAGTCAATCTATAAACTAAAAGTGTTAATAAAATCATGCTAAGCTATTCATATTTTAAGCAATAGGAAGGCAAAAAGTATCCTTATTATGAAGGAGATACCCAGGAAGTATCTGCACTGTGGTGTACCTTAAGACGCTCATGTCCTTCACGAACAGTCTTACCATTTGGTTTCTTCCGCCACAAGTATCCATCATTACGGAAATAACGAAGCACCCTCTTGTTGAATAAGAACAAAGAACCACCTATGTCCAGAAATCATACAACCACATCAAAACATAAGCAACATTACACCACATAAATAGTATAACAATATGCTGAGAAAGGAGGCATAGATTATTACTAGGTGGCAGCTGAGGAGGCTTGTGGGTCAACTGAAACATCTCATGATTCTGCAGAATAAAGAGTACCTCTATAGGTTTCAACCACCGCGTCTTAGCTTGTTCTTGTAGCTTATAAAAATCAAAACCTGACACCACATAAAGGAGGTAAAGTAATTATATGTTTTTGGACGATGTCGGAAAACAAATAAACAGATAATATAAGTAGCTCAATTAAGTTCCAATCCTCATCTTTCTCCAACATCTGAACTCCGTTGTAGAAGTTATAACAATATTGATCCTTGTTTCGACAAGAAACAGTGGCAATAGTGAACAAAAAACCTAAGCTCAACAATGAAATGGAGAAAAATATTTCCAAGCAAGCTGGAAAAAGTCTTGCAAGCATTGAGGAGATTGCTAATCTAATGACTAAGAATTTGTACATGGATTTCCAGGCAGCACATTATATAAAGAGATGAGGACATTTCTCCATTGGTGTGCCTTTAAAAGTTTCTTAAGTATTAAAAATTTTATGATACAGCCAGAAATGACAATTCAACAGGCAAAAGAGTGGGTGATTTTGAACTCCATTTGTAAATAATCATTTTGAAAGCCAATGAATATTTTTCCAAATATTGTCAATCAAAGCCGAGAAGAAAATCTTGGATGATAAGATTTTACTTTTTCTTTTTCGAATTATTTTCCTAAGTTTGTCTTTAGGCTTCCTGTGCATTGTAACTAAAGGGCTGGTGGCCACTTATTCTGGAGAGAAGGTTTTCCTCTCTTTCTGCAAACGTAGCTGCATCACTGAAGACAACAACCACTTTGGCAGCAAATGAGCACAACAGCTACAGTAACAAGAGTCCGGAATTGAATGAATCAATCGAGTACTGGGCCTATTAGATCACTCAGAACTGAAATCACCACCAAGTTCTGCTGAACAGAAGCTACAGAGGGCTGAAAACAAGAAGCAATCTTTTCTCAGCTCCTCCTCCTATCGTTCATCCTCACTTTGAATTACCAATGGAATCAATCAAAGCGAGGTCTGAAAGTTCAGCATAAATGACAGAAACATAAAAAAATCGTTCTTTTCTGCTTCTGTTCATTCAAATCAATCTCTTTCTTTCCGCATGAAGTTGGAAAGAAAGCCGCAACCTTTAATTATCTGACAAATCGTCAGCACGAAACAGAAAGAGAAAAAAAAACCAAGGAATTTGGAGTTGTAGTGCGCATCCAAATGTTGCTTGGGGGGGGGGGGATCAAGTTTCGGGGTACCTGTCTGCATGATGAGCTCTCAGAGTGGAGTGAGAGGTGAGAGAAAGAGGGGGTTCTGATCAAACAACAATCTTTCTCCAGAGCTGAAGACTGCCGCAGAGCAGGAGGAGGAGGAGGAAATGGAGAAGCAAATGGAGAGCAGAGAAGCTGATTAAAAGACATAAATTAATTAATAATAATTAAAATAAATTCATGCAATTGATATTTAAAATTATTAATATCTAATTAATTTAATCAAAATCATTTGATAATATTTTTTAAAAAAAATCTGAATAATAATCGAGATTTAAAAATCCAAGACTCAATTAAAATTATTGATATTATATTCCAAGAACAAACAAATCAGAGGTTTACATCTATAAAACTTGTAGATTAGAATGGAAATGAAATTTATTCTAAATTCTCTTGAAGGAAACCTCATATGAAAAGGACACATGTCAATTTTACATGACTAGAAATAGGAAAGAGGTCATATTAGATCCACAAATAAATTTTATTACTTTGTCAAAATAAAAAATGGGCCCTCTCCACCAAAGCTTGATATTATTTGTATGTCACTCAATTTAAAATGGCAGACCACTTGAATTTTGAATGTATGATTTCTGTTCATCCACAATGTTCATCATGGTTGAGCTAATATGAAAATACTTCATGATCAAAATTTATGAATTATAAAATTGCAATTCTTAAATGAATTAATATGTAATATATTAACACCACATATTCTACTAGGAGAAAGGGAGTCTACTTAGCGGTTTCACTAAGTAGGCTCCTTAGCGACTTTCAGACCGTCAAATTTAAATCTGATGATCTGAAATCAAATCTTTAAAAAATATTTTAAATTTTTATTTTTGATCTTAAACTATTAAATTTAAATCTGATGGTCTGAATCGTCGCTAAGAAACTTACTTAGTAAAACTGCTAAATAAGCTCCCTAACTTTATTCTACTATTTCTTTTGTTCTCTAAGTTCTCTTTATTATAAATACAAAGGGTAACTTAGGTTTTCTTTTGTTGTTGCATGACTGAGATGCTCTGATCAAGTTCCATCACAGAAATGTTAAGGTGGGGAAATTGTTTATTGGAGCCCAAGGCCACCACCTTCACCTACTCAATTATCAGCATGATGGATCATCCACTCTCCTCTCTCTCTCCTTTCTCTCTCAAACTTGGATGAGAGAGCACTTCACTAGTTCATATGTTTGCCCAATCAACCATTATGCATGTCACACTCAATTTGATTCATAATTTCATTTGAATGCTAGAATATGCAAACACTACTTTCTTCCAAATGATATACCTTTCAAGGAGAAAAGAAGAATTAAATTCACTCCAAAAAGTTTACAAAAGGCATCTTGCGGCAGAAGGTGCTCAAGAGAACAGCAAGATTGTTTTCCAACACAAACAAAGTCTAAAGTTCTGATATAATTAATCTTTCCAAAGTTCAGTTAGAAGATTATTACAAATGTCTAATTAATTAAAGAATTTAAAGGAGACAAGGCACAAAAATGGTAGCCACAGCGAAGATATTCCTCCAAACACTTAGGGAATGTTTGGTTTGAGAATAAAAAATAGAATAAGGCTTTATTCTATCAAACACCCATAAAAATGACATGGGCAAAGTTGGTATTAAAAACAAATTATTCACCTAAAAATAACTTTTTTAGAGATAAATTGGAATAGATTGTTCTTCCCTTGAATAGGATAACCATATTTAATCCAGATTATCCTGTTCACCAATCAAACAGGACCTTAGTGACTTCTATTTTATAATTAAAATAGATAAAAAATTCTCAAAACTCATCAGTTCTATTAAGATCTAAGTGTTTGAAGGCAATCAGATTCTTAATTTCATAGTTTATACATATCAAAATTAGAAATAATTCAGTTCTTTCTTTCTTTTTTCTTATTAGACTATTATGGCATCCCTTCATAATCAGAAAAAAAAATTAAGTGGGAAAAACAGTGAATGACTAAACTCAAATAATTGATCAACTTGATTTGTGGTTTCATTAGAGCCCTCAATTTCTTCGTGTTTTTAACTTCTGCCCAATATATATATAACACATACAAGAAGGCATCTTTTTCTTAAATGACATGATGAGTTGAGATCTCTCTCTCTCTCTCTCTCTCTCTCTNTCCCTGGAATTGAGTGTTCATTTCTTTTCAGCTTTAAACACACTTAGGGCGAAAGAAAATCTTTTAAAAGTAATACATCATAATTAAACTATTTTGTGCATTGACTTAACTGATATAAAGTGTAAAATAGGCTGATATATAATTTAATACGCCTCTGTGAAATCATATATATTTTTTCCGATTACAAAGTATATTTTTAAATTAAATCTACTCTATTTGTACTCATGCACTTTTAAGTTATTTTTATTTTTTTAATAAAAATATAAGATGAAAGATATATTTGTCATTGTAAGAAATACATACATATATATATATATATATATATATATATATATATAACGTTTATGGGTTTTGTGGTAGTTAATATGTTTGACCATTTCTTCGCCGAATCTACCTCCAACTTATATAATATATTTTCATATAAGGCATGTATGATATATAATTTTCTTAATCCTTCTTACAATATTTTTTTTATTTTAATTTTAAGAAAATGGTGGCTCAATTGGGCTAAGCCAAAATCCTATGGTACCGCTTGAGAAGCAAAATAGGCATAAAAGTTTATTAACCAATAACAAAATTCGATTTTAGTAAAATGTATATCGCTTAAAAAAAAAATCGTTATTTATAATTTATCTGATAAAATTAAATAAATATGTTCGTTGAAGCTTTTAGTAAAATGAAGATACTAAATTTCTTTACTTGTTATTTAAGAAAGTGACAGGTCGAGCAGCTCACGGAGAAAGAAATAGAGAGGAGGCTGAGAAATAAAATGCCATTTGATAAATTTACAGTGTGAAAATTCGTTATATTTCAAATAATTTAAATATAAATCATAAGAAAATTACACTTATATTTAGTAATTTACTTTTCGAATTTTTATTTTCAGCTAACCAAACTATGGGCACTGACTTTATTTTTGTTTTTTCTTTTACTATAAGAGACTGGCTAACTATGTACCGCTTTTAATAGGAAATTATAAGCGAGAGAAATGTAAATAATTAACATATTAATTTATGTGATATTTTTTGGATTTATTTTCAATTACCTTAATGTATTTGTCTTCAATCATAAACTAATAAATTAGGCACTGAAGTTGAAAGTTTTCCTATTAATTTCCTTGTTTATTTATATGATTACAATTTTACCCTTTACTATCATTTGAAAAAAAACATAAATAAATTAGTCGCATTTAAGAAGCAAAATAAAAATAGAAAAAGCATATTCTTTTGTTTTTTAAAGTCTTTTTTTGTTGCCTCTTTGTAAAAATGATAATGAAGACAAAATAATGCAAAATTGGCAATAAATTTTGATTGTGGAGTAATGCAATAAATAAATAAATAAATAATAATAGTCCATAGTTGGCCATGATAATTTCTTAGTAAATTGAAGAACCATCATTTTTTTATCAGCACGAGCAGTTAGAAAACGTCAATAGATTGTATGGAATTACTGCATGAAAGCAAATAGGCAAATAAATTGCAAATATTATAATCAAGTTGACCATTTAATTATATTTCAACAATCCCAAGTTCAATTCTTAAATCATAAATTGAATCACAATTCACTTCTCTCTTTTCGTCCGTCCGAACATCAAATTTGTCAACCGATGAGATTGGACATGAAAAATTTTAATTCATTGTAATTTACTAATTTTAAAGAAGGCTTAATTAATTAATGTTACTGCTTAATTAAAAAAAATTAGGCACCTTTCAGGATAAGACTTTTCAATTTATGTTGTGTGTATTGTGTGATCTCACCAAAATTTACATGTTGTCTTAATTTATTTTAATTTATATATTGATGGTATTCCTTGAGAAAAACGTGACTAACATGTATTTTATACAAGCCACGACAAATGTTTGATAATTCAGCATCACCTACCTACAAATCAAATAAGAAAATTGTGTAGAATGTGCAACTTAAGGATCTTCAATGATGGATGTGTCCCTTCACAAATAAGATATTGGGATAAGAGTAATTTCACGATAAAAATAAAATATTTATCATGTGAAATATTATAAATTTTTTTTCAATTATGAATAAAACAGATAGAAAAGTTTTACCTCGCTGCATTTTTCTTCAGCGAAGCTCCAATTTTAATCTTTATGTTATATTCCTTGGTATTTTCTTGACCAAGTTGCTAATACTAAAAGCAAATAAAATGACTAGTAGATAAATTTTATGGGTGTGTATTGCATCAAAATTATTTATTTATAATATATTATTATAATTTTCTTGAGATTTGTTTTTCTAATTATATGTCTGTGAAAGACAACTAAAATTACTAGGAATTAAAATAAAAAAAATATGATTCACTGTAGTGTTTTTTGACACACTATTCATAAATGAAAACTGTACATAAATGTATATAAAAGTAGCATTTCCAAATGGAACCAGCCCATGGGAAAACTTTATGGGTTGTGTCCAATTTTAAGAAGTGTGTCATAGAACTTATCTGTATGGGCTGAAAAATAACGCCTAGTCGAACCTTATACATGGGCTTACTGATAGAGATGGCCCAATATTTACAATGCAAGTTTTTTTCCAATTGATTCATGACAAAAATAAATCCAATTGCATACACATCTTTTTCCGACATATCCAGAATTAGCAGCAGCTCATTCAATAGAATAGTGAGATTCTCTCAAGAAAGTGTTAGCGCAAGGGCTCAAACTCAGGACTATTAGTACCCTCATTGTCTCATCCTCTCTCAGCCTTCGGGCTGAGACCTCACTATCATCTAAGCTAACTCTCGTTGGTAATTGCACACAATTGATCTATAAAAAATGTATACTAAAAAAATGAACATATTCTTTTGTGTTTGTGTTTCTTAAGGGTATGTTTGGAAAGGGGG
>LTAE01002175.1:0-19218 GCA_001647135.1 Pontederia paniculata | reverse complement strand
TTAAATAATATTATATTATAGTACTATTATGGAATTATGTATAAAAATATATCACAAATTATTAGTTATAAGTATTATTAATTAAAATATTTTTTTCTAATTGTTAATATTAGTATTATTGATATTAATTATAAATATTAATTTATTTTGAAGGGTATTAATTACTTAATACATTAATTTGTGAATTTATGGATTAAATTTATAATTTATGGTATTAATTACTTAATACATTAATTTGGAACTTTCGGAATTCATCTAGTAAGCAAATTATACCAAGTAAATTGAGTCCATCATATCATGTTAATTTAATTTTTTATAGATAATTTAAATTACGTAACAATATAAATTGCTGTTGAAGTGATGAGTAATGAGAGTGTCTTCTCAGATTATCACCTAAATGATAATCTTACTAATGTTTAGTTTTCATAATCATCTTTCTAATTTTTTCATAAATAAAATATTATATTATAAAATATATCATATAATAATAACAACACAAATAATAATAATAATAACTATTATTTAAATAATATTATATTATAGTACTATTATGGAATTATGTATAAAAATATATCACAAATTATTAGTTATAAGTATTATTAATTAAAATATTTTTTTCTAATTGTTAATATTAGTATTATTGATATTAATTTATTTTGAAGGGTATTAATTACTTAATACATTAATTTGTGAATTTATGGATTAAATTTATAATTTATGGTATTAATTACTTAATACATTAATTTGGAACTTTCGGAATTCATCTAGTAAGCAAATTATACCAAGTAAATTGAGTCCATCATATCATGTTAATTTAATTTTTTATAGATAATTTAAATTACGTAACAATATAAATTGCTGTTGAAGTGATGAGTAATGAGAGTGTCTTCTCAGATTATCACCTAAATGATAATCTTACTAATGTTTAGTTTTCATAATCATCTTTCTAATTTTTTCATAAATAAAATATTATATTATAAAATATATCATATAATAATAACAACACAAATAATAATAATAATAACTATTATTTAAATAATATTATATTATAGTACTATTATGGAATTATGTATAAAAATATATCACAAATTATTAGTTATAAGTATTATTAATTAAAATATTTTTTTCTAATTGTTAATATTAGTATTATTGATATTAATTTATTTTGAAGGGTATTAATTACTTAATACATTAATTTGTGAATTTATGGATTAAATTTATGAATATAATTTTTTTATTTAATTATATTTTTGAAGGGGTATTTTGATAAGATAATTATATTTATGAAGAGCATAAAATAATTTTTTTTTACAAGCTGGAAGAAATCTGTCGGTGGCAGGGAGAGTGACCACTTGCTTTCTCCTTCCATGCACTATGCATGCAGGAATGCATGAGCCATGTGAGAAGCTTCTTCTTCTTCTGATTCTGATTGCATGGCCTTCAGTAAATGTCACCTTCTCTCCTTGTAACCTTTCTCTCTCCTCCATTAACAAAATCACAAGAACAATACTCAGCACTTGACTCCTTGACGTAAGCGGACAAAGAACTACAAGAGTAGTTGGGGAGCTTGTGGGCCTTCTCCCTCCAACCCTGTCATCACTAGCTCCTATCTCTTGTTCTTATCTTCCTTCTCCCTCCTCTTAACTATCACTTCTCTCCTCCTCCTCCTGGTGCTGATGCCATCTGCTTAATTCTAGATAGAAGAAGGTAGACAATCAATTAAGTAGCAGCAGTAGTAAGAATGGCGGACTGGGGACCGGTGTTTGTGGCGGTGGTGCTGTTCGTGCTGCTCTCGCCCGGCCTCCTGTTTCAGCTGCCGGCCAAGGGGCGGGTGGTGGAGTTCGGCAACCTCCAGACAAGCGGCGCCGCCATCTTCGTCCATGCCGCCATCTTCTTGGGCCTCATGGCCATCTTCGTCCTCGCCATCGGCGTCCACATCTACGCAGGCTAACTGTCCACATTTGTTCCCCTGATCAAGAAGCTTTGGATATGTAAAATGTACATCTGTATTTTGTTATGATCTCAAGAAAAAAAAGAAGTTATTCTACTTAGTTTGCACTGAATATGGCATGCATCCCTCTAAGTTCTAATTTCCTGTGTTACTTTCCAGTATTCTTTAGCTATAGATTCTGGTGGAGAAACTCTACCTCCAAGGAAGGGATTGTAGTACATTATTTTGCAATGAATAAATTTTTACAGATCTTTCTTCTTTAAATTCTCTTTCATGTAGTAAAGATCATGAACCTTGCCTCAGTTGAGAACGAGAATGAGCCATAATGTTGCACCACCAATAGGAACAGTTCATGTTAAAAATGGAATTCGAGATAACATATTTCTTCTATTTGATCAAAATAATATGCCAGTAGAAGATTTTAATGTATTCCTGAAGTAAATTTGTTTGTGCCGCAAATGATTGGCCTTATTGACCTACAACAAGGGTAATATTGCTGCAAAAGTAGAGTTCTTAAGCATCAACTAAAATTACTCTGTTCTGTGTGACATTGGAGTCACTTTCTGGTGGATATCACTTGAAAGATCGAGATATTAACTGCAAGAACTGTATCATAAAAGGTATTAGTGGACTAACAATCATGATGAAGGTGTGTGTTGCAAGAAAAAAAGAGAAAAATGGTTCTGTACATCACCAATAATTTGGCAAAGGGCGCTACATATATTATGCTTGCATGCAGCAAATATTATGTTAGTAAATTCAGAGGCAAATATATCTGCAAGATTTTGAAGTTTACCACTGTTAATTAGATGTTCCTACAGGCTCCTGCATACTCTCAGACTCAGGGTGTTATACCTGTATAGAGACTTACAATCGCCAAGTTCTTCCAATTAACTTCATCAAGACCCTATTCTTTTTCTTAGCATTACTCTCTCTCGCTGCATTTTCTTTGATGGTTCGAATAGCAGGATTATCACCAAGACCCTTACCAACAAATGTCATCTCTTTCTTACAAGCCCATTTAATAGACTATCTTGCCATAACACTGGATATATCATCACAATTAATGAGCTCAACCAATTTTTGAATTCTTTCTTGCATTTATGTTGCTCAAGCAATTGATTGATCAAGTGACAGAGTCATCAATTGGTTTTCGCCACAGGTCAAGTAGGACATTTTGAAATGATTGATATGACAATGAAAGTTGATTATCCTTTTTATGCTAGCAAAGCATATTAACTTTTATAACATGCTTACAAAGGTTCCCTTGCATTGACCACGAACAATCACAAAAAGCAAACTCAGATCTAGGATTCCACACTGTGCTTACTTGGATAGATTTTCTTTATCATCAAACTAACAGCATATTCGCAATGCGCGGTGCCACGAAGTAGAAGGTATATACTCTTCTTTCAATGATGTTAAAAACCCACTCTCGTCTGAGTAAATATCAAGCCAGAAACTAGAATGTAACTCAGTTGTCAGTTTGTGTACCAAGAAATCCACATGTTGAAGTGCGCTGAGATATGAATCTTCACAGACTTTGAGTTTGAGTTTCGAATAGTATGCTTCAATGGCTCCACAAGTCACTAGGCTTGCAACTGGGTGACCCTTGACAATAGCAATCACATTTCTAACATAGACAATGAACTAAATGAATATGCAATTTCCCCCCCCAAAACAAAACACAGTATAAATTTAAAGACTAGTGAGACTAATAAATTTAAACTCTTACCAAGTTTAGGAACCCAACATGATTTGAAACACTGCAAGAAGGTAGTTTGGTCAACAAAATCCTGAAATAGTTCTTCCATAACATCTGCAGTTTCTCCATTGAATCACATGCTACGTTATCTTGCCCAGACGAGTAAACATTTTTTGCTGAACTTCAATCTGACGGCACTTTCTTGACAACATTTTTTAGCCATGATCTATGAAGGCGCAATGGCGTCGTATGATCCATGTAGCCGACCCCACCTAGTGGGACAAGCCTTTGTTGTTGTTGTTGTTGTTGATCTATGAAGACGCAAGATTGAGAACATGATATGGCAGAAAAATATCTTGCTGTGAACAATTAAATAGTCTAATTATCACTACAATAAGGACAGTAGAAAAATACAAAATAAAAGAAAAGCATGCCTGATTGGGTCAATTTCTATAGTTAGGTCATCAATAATAAACCACCAGTTCTCCAAGCTGAATCTGCTGCACATACTTAGTCTATGAGTGTTTTCATCCATTCAAGCACATCCTGCTCATTAATGGTGCAAATTACAACCCACGCAACAATTAAAGCATGGTTCTCAAGTCAAAAGCAATGAGCGTATACAGGGGATACTGCAACAGCAATAGTAACAAACATTGACGCCATGAACATACGTTAACCTCTAAAAAAAGTTGCATTGATCTCACAAACAATACTTTAGAGTGAGTTCCAAATATTTAATGGATGCAAGCATAATGGTTCAAATTTCTAACTACGCATTCAGTCTATGGATCACTGACCAATAATTTTAAGAAAGAATGGGCGACCAGCTGTCACCTAAGCAAGCACATCAACACATAAAATATTATTGAAATTGCGAATGGGCGACTAGCTGTTACCTTCAGCTTGATTATCCCAAATGATGAGTCACATGCCCAAAGACCTTGATGGCTAAACTGGATCATCTGTTGCAACTTCCAATTAGTTTGGATTGCTAGAATAAAACGAACAATTTCTGAAGAATCCTGATAGAAGAACACTGGTTTCTTGTTTTTTTCAACCACATTCAAATGCTATCTTGGCCTTCTAGATCCAACTCGTGTCCAGACCTTTTGATGATCATTCTTTTTTGCACCTATTGAGAAGCCAGATTATTCTTCTAGCATTTGAGCCACAGTAACGTTGTATTCCTTCTACATGTGTCTGCAGCACATTCTCCTCTGATACCAAGGTTAATTAAGGACATGGTCTGTTGCTGGGTTTCATTGCAAACATATGGGACTTTCCTAGCACCTGGCTTGATAGTATCTCTGTCAAGGGGACCATGTCATACAAAACCATCCTTGTTCACATGACGCCCCTCATGATATATAATCAGTGCAACTGAAGGGTGCACACATAGGTGTTTGACTGCAAAGTGACAGAGGCAGCCACACATTGACTGTGGTCTAGTAGCACAATTTCTTGTATTGAATCTATATTATGACTAGGAAAGATGGAACATCCCTCTCCACAGTTTTCGGGGCCAAACGAACACCAGGATCTTCAGATAGAACATATAGATAACAATTAGAAGACGACAAAGGCCAAAACTAAATATACGTAACAAACAACAAGGAACCATCTAAGTGTGATAAGGAGTGCAAGGAGACATGGACTTACAGCCTGTACAGAAGATATTCGTCACTCTTGTACTCCTTCAAGCTACCTCTCTCCATCTTCCTTCCACTTTCAATGTGAAACCAAGTGGCCATTCTGCGTTTGAGCATTCCCCACTAATAAAATCATCGACTCGGGAATAAGGGATGAGGGCTGCATCATCTACATGGTGCTCAGTATATCCAAATTTGGTTCATATTAGGTCAGCAGCTGAAACTCCTCAGTAGGAGGGTCTTGTACTGGGATATCATCTATGGAATATGTTACCTCCATGTGTTCTATAATTCAAAGATAGCTCTGGTTACAAGGGCATCTGTACAGTGTTGAGGGTTTTGAATAAGCTATACATCCTATCAACAATGAGCCACTTTTATTAGCACCCATTCACTTCACTAAAAATTGTAGCCAACATAGCATGGTGTATTCAATTGCATTTCTGTCTTTCCCTGTATTTAAATCGCTAATGAAAACTGATACTGATATAATCATAAGTTGAATACAGGACACTATATTAGTAAAGTTCAAAACAGAGAAAAGGGAAAAAATAGTAAATGGACTAAACAAGAAGTCAAATGAAACAGTGGATACAATATTAATACCTTCTTCTCCACATTACAAGCAATCATCACGCAATTATGCCTATTTGTCAGAAATCGGTACCTCCATTAACTCACAATTTCGTAAATTTTTTACCCACTAACATGTTTTTTTTTAAAAAAAAAATCATGGGATACACATGATGAGTTTGCTCAAATCATTATTTTCTGGTGTTACAAGAACAAGGCCTATTACAAATCTCCTAAAATAAAGATCCTCAGGTATCCCCCAGAATCGAACTCCATCTTAAAACAAAGCCCATGATTAGTTGCTTCAACCACAGTGGATTGCACATGAAGATAACTATAACAATGCCACAATGGATAAACAAAGGTTAAGGTGAGAGTTAAACCAAGAAGACTGCGTTTTGCTCTTTGGTGTGGGTTTGAGTGGTAGTGGTTGACTGCTGGGCTTCTAGAGATGGCGAATAGACGTTCAAGAACCTACCTGAATGGAGCCACAGCAGTCAATTGGGTATCACTATTCGAGGGATCCAATGCGCAGTATAAACCTAAGCAAGGACAAAATTCAAGTTTGTTTACTGAGACATTTTGTCGAACAAGTAAAGGTCAGGCACAAGATTAAGTTTTTATGCCCTGAGGCATTTTATCAAACAAGTCTACACCCTCACATAGTACTTCTGAATCGAACTCCAATCGTTCCACAACAAAAAATTCGACGTCCGTAGGAAGGAACCAAAATTGACGAAGAAGAGAGAGGAGCTCAAACCTCTTGGGCATTGGATCGAGCAGGAGGTGGGCGAAGCAGAAGGGCTTCCACCACCACCACCACCCACCGGCACCTCCTACTGAAAGAACCGAAGGAGTCCAATTTAGAGCTTGAAAAATAACCAATTCGAAACGCAAGCCAGTTTTTTTCCCTCAAGAAAAGGAAAAAATGAAAAAAAGAAAAGCTAGAGTATTTCTAACTAAATTTATATATATATATATATATATATATATTATATACTTTTAGCATATAGAAAATTATTTAATTAACGTAAAAAAGTTTTATAAATAAACATTAACAAATTTATATAATTAATAAATAAATTATATTAAATATATATACTAACTAATTTCACGTTCAATAATACCCAGAAAAAAATTTCAAATACTAATAATGCTCAATAGGGTGAAAGTGCTTCGATGATTTTTCTGTGTTTAAAAACTAACATATAAGATTATATTATTTTTTTAAAACATATTTTTTTTGCGTAAAACTATTGAAATAAAAGAATGTCCATCTAGGCGATTGCTATTTTTTTAGTTGGGACTTTAGTATGAGATAATAATGTTTAAAAAAAATAAAAAATATAAATATAAATTTTATTGTATGAAGTATTTATGAGAGTTTAGAACTATGAAACCGCAACCGAGAATTTGACTTTTAGACCTTAACTATTAAAATAATAGTTAATTTTAATTTCATATTTCATTTACACCAAAATATTCAAAATATTAACTTCAATCCAACTACGCTAATAAAAATACAAGTGAATAACTTTCGCGTTCAACTATAATAACAAACTTTAAAGTCCAAAGGTTAACCAATAATATTTAAAAAATAAAAATGACGTTATAACAAAAAAATCTATATTTTTTATTTTGATTTGAATCAGGCTCTCATAATTTAATTAGGTATTTTTATTTTCTTAAACTTTAATTTACATCATTCGCAAACCCTCTTCATATAAGTTACTAAATTAAAATAAAATTACTAGTAATTATCATTTAAGAAATTTCATTAACTATTAAAACAAAAAACCTATAATAACTTATTTTATATTGATATATAATTATTTAAATTAAAAAATATTAATAATTTTAGTTAATAAAAATTAATTGATCCAAACACTTAAGAGGGCATGAGATGATAGATTATTAATTATTTAATTTAAATTTTTTTAGGTTCACTATATTATTACGTTATCATCTTATTGTTAATGAAGATATTAATGTCTTTCTAAATTACTAATAAGATGACATGTATTTTGACAAAATTATTTCTTCAACTGAACTTTAAAAATATTTATATTTTATTAGAAAATAATGGTGTTCAACTTTTTTTTATTTTTTTACGAATGATTGATAATATAAATATGACCTAACTCATTTTTTATTTTTTATTTATTTATATTTATTTTGTTTCAATAATTTTGAAGAATATTTTAATATTTTTTTATTTCATAATTTAAATTAGAATTTATGTTATTATTATTTACTGACGTTATGATATAATATTATTACTAATTTATAAAATAATAATTTATTTTAATAATAATTTAAATTATTGATTAATAAAAATTAGGAAAGCGCAACTGAACCCTAAATATAATCTTTCTTCTAACAACAATATCAAATACCGGCAGGAAGGAAAGTTAAAACGGAAACTATTAATTTCTTTATTCGGAAACTCGCAAACCAACTCATCCGTTTATAATATAAATATATATATGTCAAATAACGTGGCAAAGTTAATTTTATCCTCTCCATCTTTTTCTTCAGTTTTCTATTTTATTTTTTGAAATATTTTAATGCGAAAACTTTTTGACGTATTCGTCAGAACTACGTGGCACGGTAATATTTATCCACAACATCCACCTAATTATTAATTAACTAATATTATATATTATTTTATTATTTATTATTATTATTATAAGTCCCAGTTTCCGCATATTTCTCCCTTCCTCTCTTCCCGGTTTCTTGTTTCTCCATCTTTTGCTCCTCCACCTTCTTCTTCTTCTTCTTCTTCTTCTTCTTCCTCCTCCTTCCAAACTTTTCTTCGCATCTTCTACTTTTTTTTCCCTTTTTTACGAATTAGTATTAGGGATTAGGGTTCCATCGCCATGCGCCGCCTCGTCCCCGGCGCCGCCGGCGCTGACGACGACTGCCACCGCCACTCCCGTCTCCTTAACGACCTCTGCGGCACTCTCTTCTCTATCATCGATCCCTCCTCCTCCTCCTCCTCCGCAGCACGCTCTCGCCGGACGCTGCCGCAGCGGGTGACGCCCGCAGGCCTCGTGTCCATGTTGCTGGGGGCGTCGCTGGCGTTGATGCTCTGCGGGTCGCTGACGTTCTTCGTCGGATTCCTGCTGATGCCGTGGGTGGTCGGCCTCGTCGTCGTCCTCTACGTCGCCGGGATTGTATCCACCCTGTCGGGCCTCGGCCGATCCGTGCTCTGTCCCGCGTCCTCCTCTTCCACCTCGTCGTCGTCCGCCAAGGACGATATGTCAGGTAAAAGTCAAATCTTTGTTGTCAAACGTATGCGATCCTTTCCCCCCACGGTACGAAAAATTCTGGCTTGATCGAATTAGAAAAGCTTTGACTTTGGAAATTAAGGGGCACGGAAGACGATCAAACCTCATCCTTTTCGCTATATTGTTGTTGCTACGAATATTCATATGATCTTTTAGGAAAAGTAATTTTACCTTTTGGATTCTGGTGTTCTGAAATGGATTTATTATAGTAATTGCAAATCTTGTTTGATCTTAATGTTTTCTTTTCTTTTTTTCTTTTTTATTTTGATTAAGATGCTCCATTCCTATAAGTAGCTGGTTGTTATGGCAAGCTCATTATTTTCCCTTCATATGTTACTAAAATAATATTTTTTTTTCTTTCCAGATTGGCTAATTACAATTTAGTTATGTTAATTCAAGGGCAATCATTTTTTTTTCTGAATGTAATTTGTCATGCCTAAGAGCTGTGAGAGGAAACCGAATGAATTACGGGAGACTGAAACCTATGATATATTATGCAATAATAAGGTAGTTAACTATGAGCACCAGCTTTCGCTCTGTTCAAATTTAAAAGTTCCTCTGGCAGAGGAGCAGCAGTGTATATACCCGATCCCAGAATTTGCAGCATTATTGCACTCCCTTCCTATGTGTTGCACCATCACCTGCCATTGTTTCCACATTAATGCTTGTATCTCCACAACTGTGCCATTCGATCTCGTAATAGTTTTGATTCATGCACATGATTTGTTCAGTTGATTTCTTTGTACTTTGAATTTTTACTGAAGGTGTGCCCTTGAATATATTTGGGGCTCCAATTAGATTTCGACTGATGTATCTGTCCCCTATGGGTACCTTGATATCCATTCCTTACAGTAATTGTCTCTGTGTTAAGATTTGCCTTCTGATACAGAAATATCGTTGTTTAGTTACCATTTAACTGGTGAGCTAGCTATAAACACTGAACTTTTTTAAGCTATGTAGGTGAAGTCTAAGTATGAGTAACATTGTAAGTTTGGAACTGTTAACTTTGTTCTTAGTTCTTGAAGTTGGATGCCGAAAAAGGACTTTAGACCAATTTATGGATTAATGTCTGTGTCTAGTCTATAAGGAATTTATGTTGGTCATATATGGTATTTGACAGAAAAGGAGCAAGCTTTTGGAGGAAACCTAATATAATCAGAGTTTAAATCTAGACATTTAACTTTTAGGTGTTTCCTAGCAACCCTTTACGTCAAAATTGAAAAGGTCAGGTCAGCAAGTTTTCTGGTTAATGTTACTACATGACATCATTGATAGAGATCTTCACTAAATTAAATTGTACCTAAAAGAATTTAGCCTTCTGAGGTCATGAATATCTTACTGAAACCTGAGAAGCAACCATTTAGAGAACTATAGGTTTTAAGAATCAATAATGATAAATATGAACTAGTCTTCATTATTTCTCTTTACAAAGGTTAAAAAGCACAACTCTATAAATGCAAACTATATTGTTTATGAAGATAGAAGTTTGCCCATGTATGACCAATTTTCAACTTGTCAAATGCCTGTATTATATGTATCCATATAAGTTTATTCTGCATGAGTTTTCTTTATTAATAAATGTTTTTTGAATGTGCTTTAAGGGATATGTTCGATGGCTGATGGGATTTCCAATTCAAGTTTGCTACTAATTTTCCTATCAAATCATCTTAAGGCTCATGCTATTTACAAGCTAATCATGAACTTGATTTGCTAAACTTTTCTTTGGCAACATAACAACACGACCGATTGATCATTTTAGATGAGAGAATGGTTAAGTAGGACTAGAAAGTTGATCATCCAGTTAATCTTTCTGCAATTTATTATGTTAATGAAAACCAAGATGTTTTCTGGCTTGTGATTGTGCAACAATAGAACAAGATGCAACCCATTATCTTCATGTAATAATTAGGTAGACTCGGTATTTATCTTCTATATTCTTTGTTATTGTGTTTCATGGCAACATAGCCTTAGTATGAGCTGATGTTTATACATGTAATTTCCTTCAAGTGCAGAAAAAAATCTTCTTTGACACATGATTATTTGCAGGCTCGTTATTTTCTAAACTCTCACTAATTCAGATGGATAGTGACAACTGTCAATGGAAGAATTCGTGACATATGCGATGTCTTTAGCAAGTATTCAATCTGGAATGTCTGGCTTGATCATTCCACTAAACCAATTTGTTATATGCTTTGATCTGGTCTCCATTCTATCTCGTTGGGTACCATGTACCAGATAAGTGATCCTTAGCTGGTCAGCTGTGTTTCATGACCTCCTCTTCGACATTTCTATTGTACAGTTGCAGTGTAGTTTGATAGTATCTCATGAATCCTTTGTATAAAGTTCGTAGAACCCGCCATTTACTAGCGATGGGACCTCCTGTTGAACATTTCTACTGTATAGTTGCAATAATTTCTAAATGGTTCAAAGAAATTTGCATGCAATTTGAGACATAAAAAATAATTTCTACTGTTGTGAATTGTTTCCTTGTGAATCAGGGCATATATCTTTAATTAGTACAATCGCATCCTGTACATTTGTGGTCTATGCAACTTGAGAACATGTAAAAGGAAATGGGAATCAACTTTTCATGTATTTTTTTTAGAACTTATTTGTGCTGTTATTATCTCCAGATGCTCAGGTGGTGATGTTATAGAAATTAGAAATTGTCTTAAAGTATTTTTTTTTGTATCTTTTTTAAGATGTTCCTCTTAGCTCCATAGAGCATGGACACTCTAAACAATTATAACTATATAAATGGACTTACCTAATTGTACATAGGAAGATGAAACGTGCACATTTCATATAGTAGTCATCAAGCTGGTTTATGTTCAAGAAATTAGGTATGGGCGTCAATTTAGGAGGGCCAACACAGCCATCAAGCCCACCATATCACACAAGCATCAATTCTCACACAAAATGAGTTTAATAGATAAATATGATATGTGTATATCATTACTCATGTTCCGATTGTTTTCTTTCTTCCCCATGAAGGGGGAAGAGCAGCTTGGCGCATATCATCCAAGCCATGCTGGTGCGAAACTGCTGACGCTGGGTCCTGGCATTTGTTCAGCTTGGTATCTGAAAACAAAAGCAACATGCAAATGATAATTTACAAAAAGTTAATATGCTTTATACAAGTACACAAAGTGGCTTTTCACCAGAATTGTTTGATAAATATAATAAAAGCGCAGAAAATAATATGGGGGTTTCGATTTTTGTAAAGATTTGATAGGGCATTAAGATACCTTTGTGACTGCATGTAAGGTATCTACAACTTTATATTCCTTATTTAATTGATTATTGTAAAGAAGATTGGCATATTATATGAAGAACATATCTTTAGCCGCAAATAGTTGAGACATAATGAAACCCATTAGGTAAATCTATCCATCTGCTGTTTGAGGTGTGATATTGGAGATGGTGTTTAGAGAAAGAATACCCAATTTGCAGAGTTGGGGGTTGGCACTCGAGCGGGTGGAAGAATCCATTACCATGCGGCTGCTGGGCAGCAGGATTTGCACCATTCTCCCAGATTGGCTCCCCATTTGCATGGCTAACCTCCTCTAGCTGCTATTTCCATCACTCAATTGTTAGTTTTGTTTCATATATAATATATAATTACTCGCATCATTCCCATGAAATAGGGGAAAAATCAATGCATAGTAAGAGTAGTAATTCGATGGTTGCCACTTGATTTCTATACGTTGTAGCTTTCAGAATATGACAGCGCTAACATAAGCAGCATATGTTGATGAGAGATGCTATGTACCGTGTACCTCCTGTGAGCTCCTTATATTGTTTTTTTTTCATAAACCAGAGATTAAATTTCTTACCCTTCTTCTCAGGCACTTGTTAGCTTCGCACAGCAACTGTTCCTGCAGACCACAATTTGGTTTGCTGTATTTGCTAAGTCTGTGTGGGAAGTTTCTGGATAAAAATAAATCTTTTATAGCTTTTAGACATACCTTCTTCTGAAGATCAGTTAGCTGGTCCAGCATTTGTTGAGTCTAAAATAAAAACAAATTTTCAAGGTTCCATTAACTATCACTCAGATCAACATTAGGAGATAAAAACATATTAAAAGAGATACGTGATAATCAGATGGTTTGATCCTCTTGCCCTAATAAGGTAAAGATCGGATATAATAGTTTAGGATTCAAAATATAAATACTCATAACTTATGCCCCAGTGTTAAAAGAGTAGTATGGCACTGTTATGATCTTCTGGACAAGATTAGTTCATTATTCATTACCCTTGTGGATCTAATTTCCTTCAGGGACATCTCAAGCTGCTTCTCAAGGTAGTCAAGTTCTTTAACGCTTAATGCGCCTAAATCCTCACCAAGTAGGTTCCTGCAAAATTGCTTGTTGCTTAGACAGTTTTATTAACATATAAGCAAATCCATCCGCATGTCTTGTTGCAGAATTCAGGAGAATTAATAACAATTTTGGTTACCTCTGAGATCGCTGAAGGGCCTCCAGTCTCGCTTTAAGTTTCAAGTACTCCTGACGGCTACTCTGGACCAACTGTAAGAACAATATATATAAGCACAATTTTATGATTGATTCTCCATAACAGTATGAAAATGCCTGAGTAATATACCCAAATTTACAAACTCTTCAAAGCCAATGAGTTCTTAAAGTGGAATCTTTGATCACATGAAGGGATAGCTCTGGATTGTGAACAATCTTAAAGTGGATCAATTGTTGATCATATACTTATATGACATTGTATACATAAGTATATACATGTATCTAGAATTTGTTTAAGACAGTGCTTGCCCTAGCAGGAGATGTTAACCTCAGGAATTTGCTATTTCTTAGAATTATTTTCATTTTGTGTATGATTAGAAGATACATGTTCTTCTATATCATAATTAGGGCATACTCCATTGTTAAATGAAAAAACAACGTTGTTGCATCAAAATGTATTTATCTCAGGAATTCCTGAGATGTTAACCTCAGGAATTTTCTATTTCTTAGAATTATTTTCATTTTGTGTATGATTAGAAAATACATGTTCTTCTATATCATAATTAGGGCATACTCCATTGTTAAATGAAAAAAACAACGTTGTTGCATCAAAATGTATTTATCCACCAAGATACAACGATGGATCTAAATTTAAATGATTTGTTGATATTGATGACATACTTTAATGACATCAGTCTACGGACCTTGGTCAAATAGAGAGTTTGTATGGATGTGTAAACTTTTGGGTTCTTGTACATTTTTATCCCTTATCAATCGTGATAAATAGGAGATCATCAAGGGTAGGGGTGTTCATGGGTCGGGTTCGAACCCAAACCCGAACCGACCCACCAATTTTGGTCGGGTCGTGCCATTTTTGGCATGCAAATCCGATCCAACCCGACCCGTCCAAAGTCGGGTTGGATTGGGTCGGGTCGACGGGTCATCCGATCAATCTTTTTATTTTCTTTTTTTATTATTTATTTATTTATTTATTTATTTATTTTTTTAATATTTAGTATGAATCATTATATCTAATATTCATTTTGCAACATAAAAAAAACTTTTTAAAATATTTGTATTATGATATATTTTAATTTTTAAATTAAATTTAACCTTTAAATTAAATTAAAATTAATTTAATTTAAAAAAATTAAAAAAGTTTGGGTCATCGGGTTGGGTCGGGTTGATTCGAGTTGGAAATTTTCAACCCGTACCCGACCCGTCCAAGGTCGGGTCTTGGCCGGGTCGGGTCGGGTCCGACCCGACTAAGAAACCGAACCGATCCAATTCAGTTTGGGTCGGTTCGGATGGCTGGTTTCACCGGGTCGACCCGACCCGGTGAACACCCCTAATCAAGGGTTGAACTCAAACTTCTTTGGTGGAAGAAATTGTCAATACCACAGTGACAGGTTTTTTAACGCACTTATAGAAAAAGTAATACTTTCTATACAAATGAACAGTATTCAAATTCTTTTGTACAGAAAATGTCATTACTTTTTGGTGCGTTATACATACTACACTAAAAATGCACAACACGTTCAATGACCCCTATTGAAAAATAGTATTTATTGCTTGTTTTTAATGAAAAATCTTAATTTTAATAAAGTACCAATAAGTAAGTTCATCCCTACAATATTATTTCAGAAAAAAAGATGACTAAAAATGATTTGGTTAAATCACACAGTATCACGACAAACTTAAGATGATAGTAGTTCATATGACCACAAGCTCTAAATCGAATATCAATTTCTTCCAGAAAAAATAGTTCATGTCATGGACAAGACTCAAGTTAGAATTAAGGTGTGCCACCTCATGAGAGCAAAGGTTAATAAAGAAAAATATGTTTTTTGGGTCAAAGGTAATATTAGATACAGATATAAAAAAATGACTACCCTTACAGGTTTAAGCTTTTGAAGATGGATTTATTTTCACTTTATAACTAAATTACGTGCCTTCTCATGCCACTACACGTTTTGCCATTTTGGCCTAGAGTTCATCACAGTGTACTTTTATAATAGCCAGGTAAAAGTAAATTAAAAAACATACATGAGATGGTAGATTGCGCTACAAATGGTTGTAGTTGTCATTGTGCATTCTATTAAGATTTTCTAGTTTCTAACTTCATTTCATTTGATGAAATATTGAAACCAGTATATCACAATTGGTACGTGCACAATGCAAATTTCATTCTCAAAAAACATAATGCCTGGAAGTAGGTCTAAAGTTCATGCAGTTCAATGAGGTTTGGCCCTGTGAGATATATTCAAGTTCAAGCTTTCAATAAAATGCAGCATGCATCGTAAAATCAATGAGATAATGAATCATCAATCACGTGTTCAAGGTATCAGGAAATTTTCAATTTATAGTTTATGTGTTGACTTCGTTCTATTTGATAATGCTGTGTTTGTAAATTAAAAAAAAACTCATGCAATAACTTAGAAAATTCCTCTTCTAAGATAATGAGTCGAAGGAGTTAAATATGAAAATAGGGGTGCCAATTTCCCATCAATCCACTATCAGTTAATGTATATATCTATATCTATCTATCTATCTATCTATCTATCTATCTATCTATATATATATATATATACATATATATATATATATATATATATATATATATGTATATATATGTAAGTATGCTAATTGTGAATATTAGTATCCTTAAAGGAAAAAAAACAGAAAATATATTAAAGGACAAAGTGATTGAAGCTTTTTATTAGAAACTAAGGATTAGTGCAAAATGATCAAAATTCAAATCTCTCTCCTATAAATTCCCATCACACTCAAACATTTTTGGATTGATAAACATTACATGCAGTGTTCAATTCTTCTAGTGATTGAGTCATCTACAAACCTTTTCTTGAGGGGAATACAAAATTTTTATTGATTATCTCATATGGCATCATCATCACCATCAAAATTTGAGCTACTGGTAAATGCATGTGTGCAACTCTTAAAAGTCCACATGATATCTTAAACATGTTTTGGCCAAGATGCCTATTCTAAAGTGAGAGATGAGGTCGTATATTTTTTCGTTTAATTATCCAAACTGATGCCAAAAAATACTTTAAATAGCAAAAAAAAAATTAAGAAAACTCATTCGATGAAACAAAACTTTTAGATTCATTTATCTTTTTATTTCCTCTTTTTTTGTTCAATTTTTCTTTTTATTTTTTTGTGTCAAAGTTAGAATTTATCATACTAGTTTCAATAAGAAAACGAAATCGAAGACAATGCATTAAACAGAAACCTCCCAAAAGTTTTGGCATATTAGGCTCTGCACGGCATACACGCATCATGATCTAGGTAGTTAAAGAATATTATCTTTTATGTATACCTGGTTTTCCTTCACTTGCAAACTTGTCTCTGGTGCTCCATAGCTACACTTTTGATACCTCTCAAGTGTTTTCATCATGCTGCAAAAACATTGTTGTGTGATTTTTAATGTTATGATTAAAGAAGATGAACATATAATAATGCATACAGAGGCAGAAGAAGCCCCAAAATGCTACTTATTGCCATCGACAACTCAACAAATGATATCTCAAGATGGCAAAAAATGCAGGTTGGCCGCCCATAATTTTTCAGGCAAGACTTTCTCTCGATTAACTCACTCATATCGAATCCAATTTATTTTTCGAAACATTATTCAATATCTTTCCAGTCCAAAAGCAGAAATCTTAGCGTCCAAATAAACCTGTTGAAACTTAATTTGGTTGCAGAATTAGATATCACATGCATGCAATTTCGATGAGAAGGCTTGAGATGATCTACTGCATAAATGATGTCCAAGCCCTTCAGGAACTTAAAATGTTGTCCAAGCGAGCTGATAAGTGGCAAAGCATTTCTACAAGAAGTCTTCTGGAATGAAGGATCGATGTGAATCATTGAAGTCCATCCAATGTCCAACTTTATTTTGGGCAAGTCTCCCATGTCCAATTGATGTCTGCTTCTTATTAAATCTAGTCCTTAGATATGCGAAAGATGCGCCGTCTTAAAGAACACCAGGACAAAACATTGAAGAAGTACCGGTTGTACTACAACTATGTACCGACATCTATCAACATGTCAAGGTATCCTCCAGAGTCATATCAGGTTCCTAGGTAGTGTACTATGCAATGCAACCACAAGGTCTGAGAGATTAACCAAAGGTCTCTTAAGGAAAGGGAAAAAAAGGCAAATGAGAGAGCAGGTGACGCATGGAGAACCTCGGACGTATGCACGGGTACTTTACATTCCTGCATATCTTGAAAAGACCACTGCAGATTAGAAGCAAGTGCAGGAGGACCCTCAATATTTAGGTGATCAACTTGATTTAAGACAGTTCCTTAGATGATGCTACCATTTGGACAGTATCCAGATATGAGTCAAACACCACTTTTGAGCTCTTATCTGTCAACTACTAAGATGGCGTTAGATATAGAAAATTAATAAAACGAACACAAGGTATATTGCAAAGTTCATTTAGAGCATGTTTGGCTAAGCTTATAAGTAGGTTAAAATTATTTATAAGTAAATTTTAGAAAATCTTCATGTTTGGTAACTAAAAGAATATACTTATAAGTTGTTAGTTAACTACTTATAAATTGAAAAAAAATAAGGGCTTATTAATTTTAACAAACTATATTACTCTTTTATCCATATTTTTAATATTATTATCATATACCTTTAAGGTTATATTAGTCAATATTTATTTTAACAAACATTACAACTACTTATTGATATTATCAGCCCTTTTATCCAAACATGTAACTATTTATATTTTAAAATAAGTATCAGCACTTAAAATGCTTATAGCATTCGTGCTTATCAGATATTTTTTATCAGCTAAGCCAAACGGGCTCTTGTTAATTATTCAGCATACATATAGGGTTTCTTCATATGATCTACATTTTAACATATATACGTCATGCAATCAGCACACTGAAACTGAAGATTACGAAGGAAGGAATTCAATTTGAGTTCTCGCAGTTGAAAGGTCCGATTTGAGTCCTCCTTAAGCCCTAAATTATCCAACCGTCAGAAAATAAGAAAACCATGCATCCAACTTCTATGCCTCGGACCGATCATTTGGAGCAATCCAAAATAGTGAACTCCAAGATCGATCTCTCCTAAATTTCTTGGCTTCGAAAACAATCCGATTGATCTTATCAATATAACCCTAAAACCTTTATGACACGGAAAAGTGGAGATACTACAAGAAGAGGTGGTGAAATTATATAGATCAGCAACAGGCACAGAGATCTTACTTTTCATTTATTGTTCTTCGTTCAGACCAAACTTTATTTTGCTTTTTCTACTCTGCATCGTCTTAAAATTTGTTACTTTCTTTTTACTCATTTTTCACTCTCGATCCGTTTCTTCTTTGTTTTCTTTATCTTTTTTCTATCCGCCAACTGATCTAAGCGTTTAAGCTTGCAGATGTAATCAAAGAACAGAAGAAGGAAAGATGATCCAGGTATCAGATCATATACATGCAAATACCTACCTGGAGCTGCTGCAGAACTCGTAGAGCTTGCCGCGGTTGGAGAAGATGATGATGGCGACCTCGGCATCGCAGAGCACGGAG